>JAODAL010004003.1:0-163760 GCA_025379985.1 Phyllomedusa bahiana
GTCATGAGGTTCCCCTTTTCCTTATTTAGCAAGACCAAACCCCAAATTTTCATTATACTTTAATCAAATACAATAAAAATTTCGACAGCAGTCTGTAAAAGATAGAAAAGTGCAGGTACCTATCAAAAAGCGATGCGATCCATTTCTTTGCAAAGCATAGCGATGAGGATAAGCTCGGGGACGCGAGCCGCTCGCACACCTGTGCGACGTTTCGAAGACTGGCTTCTTTGTCATGCATCCGCAGTGGGGTAGGTATACCATATATACATTTCTATTTACACAGATAAATACAAGTGTTTACATAGTTACAATGTTACAAGAACACTCTCATTTCAAGTTTTTCATTCAATCCTTTGGGACTGAGGGCATCGAGAGTGACTATCCAAAATATTTCTCTTTTAATCAAATATTCGGTGGTGGCTGTACCGGTATGATTTTTAACTCTTTCTAGCACACACCATTTTAGTTCAGCAACGTTGTGTTTTGCTCCAAAAAAATGGTGAGCAACAGTATTTTCATGTTTATTACTGTCAGTCATATTTCCCTCTTGTGTTTTTTCACTAGTTTTTTCTTTTTTTGTTTTATAAATCCTAATGGCAGATCTGTGTTCATTTAGTCTGATTTTAATTTGCCTGCTGGTTTGGCCCACATAGGGTTTGCCACAAGGGCACTTTAACATGTAAATGACTAAACTACTTGTGCATGTGTGGTATTCACGTATTTCTATTGGAAAGCCTTTTGTAGGATGGTTAATGCTGGCTCCTCTGATTATGCTGTTGCATTTTTGGCAATTGAGACAAGGATATGTTCCTCTCCTCCTTGTATATAGTGTTGTTTGTTTCATTTGAGGTTTATCTTTTATATCAGAGTGGACAAGATTCTGTCCCAAGGTGCGACCTTTACGGTAAATGAATGAGGGATATTCTCTAAATAAAGATCCAAATTGGGGATCATGTTTCATGAGATCCCAATATTTTTTGATAACTTTCTTTACAGTTACAGCATGTTTGTCATTCGTTGTTATCATGGTTATTCTATTATTTCTACTGTGGTCTTTCTTTCACGGTGTGAGTACGTTTCTCCTCTCTTTTTGTAATACTTCGTTGCCAATTTTTTTCGAGGGTATCTCTTTTGTATCCTCATTTTACAAACTTGTCAGTTATTTTTCGCATTTGTTCTATATATGCTTCATCTTCTGAACAAATGCGACGGTCCTAATATATTCCCCTTTGGATATTGCCTGGAATATTTGGGGCGCATGATAACTTTGGCGGTGAAGTATTTTATTCCTATCGGTTTCCTTGGAATACATTTTCGTTTTTAAGTTATTTTTCCCCGTTTGGTTATTACACATTTTAAATTTAAAGGATTTGTTTGTCTTATTTTTGGTGGCAGTGAATTCGATGGAGCTATGTATCTCATTGATATATTTTAAAAAAGTATTCAGTTGTGGTTCGGTACCATTCCAAAGGAGGAATACGTTATCCACATACCTATTGTACAGCTTTAGATGTTGAGAGAATTCTGGATTTTGTAAAAAATTCTTTTCTAATGCTGACATAAATAAATTAGCAAAACTTGATCCTATTGGGGACCCCATCGAAGTCCCTTGTAATTGCAAAAAGAAAGTATCACCAAAACGGAAATAATTGTTTTTGAGTATGATTTCAAGAAGCATCATAATAAAAGATATTGTCTATTATTTAATGGGATGTTCTTCGTTTAGAGCTTCCCCCACTGCTAATAACCATCATTGATGGGTATAATGGTGAATAGTGACTTGAAGTTTTAGTGTGCACAAGAAAGGTAACGCTGTACAATCAATGTCTTCGATGTTACTTAAAAATTGGCCGTGTCTGCTAAATTTGGGGGGTTTCTTTTAAACCAAATTTTTTAGCAAGTATGAGTCAACGTTAGTTTCCCAATGGCTTCAAAGATTGAATTCACCCAGACACAATAGGGCGACCTGGTGGGGATTCAATCGACTTATGCACTTTAGGTACTAATTTACAATATAGGTTTGTTCTAGGGTCATTATTTATAAGGGCATTTTTTTCTTGTTCTGTAATTATATCCTCCATATGGGCCTCTTGCACTACGAGTTCTATGATTTTATTAAACTCTTTGGTGGGATCGGCGTTCAACTTGCGATATATATTTGGATCGGCCAATTGTTTATTGGCCTCATCCAGATATTGCGTTTTGTTCATAATTACTGTGCTTCCGCCCTTGTCTGATTTTTTAATGATTATATCAGGGTCGGTTTTGAGATGTTCAATGGCAGCTTCTTCATCTTTACTGATATTTGGTTTAACATATTTTTTCTTTTTATTCCATAATGCTTTTACTTCTGTAAGAACGGATTTCTCAAATACATCTAAAGCAGTGCATGTGACGTTAGGATCAAATTTACTCTTTTTTGAGATTCTATTCTCTATGGGTCTATCTAGCCCTAGACTAGATGATTTTTCTCTCTACTGCCAAAAGATTTTAACTCGCATATTACGGCACATACGATAAAAATCAACAGAAAAATACAAAACTTTTACTGGAAGCAATAGTTTCTTTGACACAATAGGGAATACCTGCTCACTTAGGTGACCCACCCGGCAGTCACCTAGGCACTGGAGTTTTCCGGCCATGGCTTCTTTTTGGGACACTCCCGGATGTGATGGCCTTCTCCACCACAGTAGAAGCACAGTCCCTGGCAGCACCCGCGGAAGAGGCCCCTACCTGCATAGGCACCTCCGGGGGTATAGTCGTGCAAGCAGGTTCTGGGGATGGTAGCAGAACGGGGAAGTGAGGTTAAGCGGGGCAACGGAGAAAGGGTCTGTTCCCGTTGTCTCTCCCTAAACCGTCTGTCTAGCCGCACTGCCAAAGCAATCGCCTCATCCAGAGAGCTCGGGGTAGGATAAGCCACCAACAAGTCCTTAACATGGTCAGCCAATCCCAGTCTGAACTGGCAGCTGAGGCCTGGGTTGTTCGACCCTGACGGAACACACCAGCGGCGAAATTCAGAAGCATACTCCTCTACCGTCCGCTTACCCTGCCTTAAGGTGGTGAGTTGAGACTTGGCCACCACCTCCCTATCAGGATCGTCGAAGAGAAGTCCTAAGGAGAAAAAAATCAACTGAGGACAACTAGGGTGCATCTGGGGGTAGTGAGGATGCCCACTCCTGGGGCGACCCTTGGAGTAGGGAAATGACAATTCCCATTCTCTATTCCTCATTACCAGAGGTACATGGCCGGAGTTGGAAATACAAACGACAGCCTTCCTTGAAAGACAGAAAGGCCCTCCTGTCACCTGAAAACCTATCAGGTAACTGGATGGGGGGTTCCACAACAGAGGGTGGCGGTGGCGGGGAACTCCCATCCTGGGGGGTACCCAAGGAGATCTCCTGCTGCTGCACCCTTAGTGCCAGATCTTGGACCAACTGGATAAGCCCCTGCATCTGATCTACCAGCATCGTCATGGGGTTCATGGTGCGTGGAAAGTAGTAATGTATGGCCTGTGAAAATGTCACGTCAGGTGAGGTGCAGTGGGCCCTGACTGCTACCCAGCCCACTGTCCCTGCCTACTTGGCGTGCAGACCCCAACTGGGCGACAGTCCCTACTCTACTACGTGCAGGGCCGTCAGGGGAACGCAATGTCAGCAGTCCGGGTCGGTAACGGTAAGGGTACGCCAAAGAGAATAACGTAAGACAAGCCAAGGGTCAGGTAACGCGGTACAGAATCAGACGACGAAAACGAGGTCAGGAAGCAAGCCGAAGTCAGGGTAACAGAGTACACAACCGAACGAGGTAACAGGAGACGCATGAAGGGTAACCTTTCACCAGCAAAGGTAAACCAAACTGAGCCAATTTAAACGAGGCGCCTGGACACCGCCCCAGCAGCTGATTGGTGCACTCTCCGGGCTCCTGTATTGGCCTGAGCGACACACCCTCTGAGCTGATTTGAAGCCGACATGTCAATCCTATCAGCCAGGCTTCTCCCAGGGTGATTAACCCCTGTAGCACCTTGCTCCTCCATTGCAACAACATGACAAAAGTTTTAACATTGCCATGCTGCCAGCCTCTACCCCCAGCACTCAGTGGCATTGGGTAGCCACCCGTCCTGTGACATTCAGGGACTCACAGGTGACATCTTTGCTGTTGAGTAGTTCTCTTTCCCTTTTCTTCTCCATCCGGTCCATACCGCCATGAAGACGTCTCCCAGCCACAGCTTGTCCCTGCAGAATTTGCCAAACAGATATCTTAGAAAGTTAGAATCCTCAATTTTCCACCACCTCCCTATCTATCCCTTCACTACTTCCGTAAAATCTCCCCGTGGGGTGATAGGTGAGGGTGGGGAGTTATGGGGTGATAGGTGGAAGTTGTATTTTGTGCTGGCACTAGGCCGCTTAACACAGGGGGAGGATGGAGGCAGGAGAGAGGGAGGTAGGCAGGCATCAGCCTGGCAAGGTCCAGGGGTGGGTATGTAGACAGGTAAGGTCCAAGGGAGCTGAGTAGGCATGCTTGCAAGGCAAAGGAGAAGGTATATGGGCATGCTGGTAGGGCCCACAGGAGGGTACATAGGCTGGCAAGACAAAAGGCAGGTAGACAAGGCCCAGGGGAGGGTACATAGGCAGGTGAGGCCAAGACAAGGTAGGTAGGTATGCTGACAAGGCCCAGGGGCGGGTACATAAGCAGGTAAGGCCCAGGGGATGTAGATAGGCATGCTAGCAAGACTCAGACCACGGTACATAGGCAGGTAAGGCCCCAGGGAAGTAGGTAGGCATGCTGGCAAGGTCCAGGGGAGGGTACATATGCAGGTAAGGACCAGGGGATGTGTATAGGCATGTTGGCAAGAACCCGGCTAGGGTATTTAGGCATGCTGGTAGGGCCCACGGGAGGGTAAAAGGTGGAGGCCCGTGCAGGTAGGAGGTTTGGGAAGCCAAAGGGGGTAATAGGAGGAAGGCCAGGCAAGTGGTATCATGCTGGCAAGGCCAAGAGGAGGGCATGTAGGAAGGCTAGTTGGGCCCACAGGCGGTACATAGGCTGGCAAGGCCTGGGGAGGCAGTTAGGCATGCTGGCAAGGCCCAGGGGAGGTAGGTAGGTATGCTGACAAGGCCCAGGGATGGTTACATAAGCAGGTAAGGCCCAGGGAAGGTAGATAGGCATGCTAGCAAGGCTCAGAGGAGGGTATTTAAGCAGGTAAGGCCACGGGGAGGTAGATAGGCATGCTGGCAAGGCCCAGGGGAAGTAGGTAGGTAGGCTGGCAAGTCCCAGAGGAGGGTACATAGGCAGGTAAGGTCCAGGCAAAGTAAGTATACATGCTGGCAAGGTCAAGGGGATGGTAGGTAGGTATGCTAGTTGGGCCCACGGGAGGAAACAAAGCCTGGCAAGGCCCAGGGGAGGTAGGTAGGCATGCTGGGAAGGTCCAGAGGAGGTAGGTAGGCATGCTGACAAGATTCAGTGGAAGTAAAATAGGCAGGTAAGGCACAGGGACGGGCGGTAGGCATGATTTTAGGCCCAGGGAAGGGTACAAGGGGTAACGGCCCAGGGGGGTTGGGTGCTGGCAAGGTCCATAGGAGATAATAGCTACCAAAATCGTTCGCTTCACCTCTATTCATTTATTGGGGTTGTCAGGTTGCGGATGCACGGGGAAAAGGGGAACCCCCGGCCCCAAAGTATGAGAAAAAAAAAAACAAAAACCGCACCCTTAAGTCGTTATCGACTGGTATAGTGGACGGGGACACCCTTGCAAAAAGTTTTTTTTTAAAAATTACTCTTTAATGGAAAATAGTTTAAAAACTTAATAGTGGGCAAAGCAAAATGCCCTAATGGGGGGGAAAACCCCATTGAGGAGGGGACACTAGGTCATGCCCGATCTGCTGCGGACCATAGGAGATAGGTATGCATGCTGGGAGGCCAGGGAAGGTTAAAAGGCAATTTTGGCCCCGGGGAGTAGGTAGGGATGTAGCAAAACCAGGGGAAGGTAGGCATGCTGGAAAGAGCCAGAGGAGGTAGGTAGGCATGCTGGTAGGGCCCAGAGGAGAGCAGGTAAGGCCCAGGAGAGGTAGGTAGGTATGCTGACAAGGCCCAGGGGAGGTAGGTAGGCATGCTTGTAGGACACAGGGGAAGGTACATGGGAAGGTAAGGTTCAGGGGAGGTAGGTATGCGGGGAAAGGGCCCGGGGGAGGTGGGGCATGGGGGAAAAGTCCTGGGGAGGTAGGTGGGTAGGGCTGGTGTAAGCGGGTTTTTACCGGGTGGGTTCCCCAGAATACGGGCAAAGTCACAAACAAGGAAAAACCCCCTTCAACCCCAGGTTAAACCAAAGGGGACAGTTTGTAATCACTAATTACACTTTGGGGATTCTGAATAAAAAACCAATGGGGCTCCCCCACCCCCCCAAAAGGGGAAAAGGGCCCCCAAGTGGAGGGTATGTAGGCAGGTAAGGCCCAAGAAAGGTGGGTGGGGGTAGTTTACGTAGAATTGCTGGAAAGGCCCCACTGAGTGCCTGGCCTCCCCCCCATGAGTTTTATGTGTGCGCTCCCCCTGCCTTTTTACAGTGTTTTAAAAACCCGGGTTTGCTGTTACTGACAATGGGGGCGGGGAAAGCACCCCGGGGCCGGGGGGGGCTGCAGCCCCTCATTAAAGGCCCCCTGAAACCCCACTGGCTTCCTTAATTCTCGGGCTCCCAGGCCATGTCTGATGATTGAATGTAAAAAAAAATTCCTAAAGTAGTCCCAACAAGGGGCCCCGGGTGAAAACTGACCGCCGGGATCTGCCCATAAGGCAGATCCCTATTTGGGGTGGTGCTGTTTATAAAATAAACAGACAAATGAAGAGGGGATGCTGCAGTGATAGTTTGACGGATTTTGATAATGAGCCCCTGCTGAAAAATAGATGGGAATGACAGAATGATGATGAAGAGTTGATGCTGTCTGAGCCCTGATGACATGATGTGATGTGATGGATGCTGTAAATTTATAGATAGTTGAAAAACAAATGATGAGATGCTTTTGTTTTTTGCGGGTGCAAGAAAAGACATTTTTAAAAATTGAACAGATTCAAAGGTGGGGAAACCAATTTTAAATTTAAAAGGGACGGGGTTTGGAAATGCAATCCCCAGAAACAAAAAGGAAAAATTAGGTTTTTTTTTTGGGTTTAAAAAAAAGACAGCTTCGGGGGGACAAAAAAAATAGGGTACAAATAAAAAAAGCAATTTTGGGGATCTTCCCAAGATTTATTTATACCAGGATTGTATCTAGAACAATGAGGTATTTCTTTTCAAATTAAAAGGAAAAAGGGAAGGGTTTCTACATAAAAATGGAAAAAGGGTTTTATTATGTAGGGGGGAGTGAAACTTGAACTCCTGCTATGGAAATGTTATGGTGGGAAATTTTCTTTAAAAATTTTCAAAAAGGGTTTGGGTGTTTTTCAGAGTTTTAATTTAATTTTTCAAGTTTTTTGACTAGGGTTTTTGGAGAAAAGGGGAAATTTTTCTCGATTTCTAAAATTTTGGGGTTTTGGGGGGATTTTTTTCCCCAAAATGAGGCAATTTTGGGTTCCAAACCCCATGGGGGGGTTTTTTAATTCCTCGGGGTCGGGCATATAGCAAAAGGCTGAACTGGATGTTCATTTGTCTTTTTTCGGCCTTGCCAACTATGTTGCTATGCAACTATGATCCAAATGAGTGAATTGGACAGGACTTGCACCTGCTGAAAAACACCTACTTTTATTAACACAACTCACTTATCAAGGCACCAGCCACATACTGTTTCAATATTCTAACCTTTTTACATATTTTAGATAGTAATGGAAGTATATCTAGTGATACATATTGATCTACATCTCTAGAAATATTCAAACCTATTGGAACCAGCAACAAATTACTGACACTGTTAAAGATCTAGATGCAACCAATGAGTGGCACTACATATTGTTGGGAAAAAACAAAATTTTAATTTATGTAGGTTATTACCAATATATCTTCCCAACATAAAGCTGGTTTGATCTATTGAACTACTGTTGTGATTACCTTTGTTAATATTCTAAAAAACAACCTTTGTATAAAGAAACCTTCAAGTATCCTATTGAGAGAGTTAAGGTTTTTTTGCTAAAAAAATCTAAGTATTCTTGACCATTGAAAAGGTTTCTTTAAACCAACAGAAAGGATTCATTTAAACGGGGCCTCCTCTTAATTCACCCAGTCCTTATAACTAACAGAGGGGAGTGATAAGATAGTCAAGCACTTCATATTTCCAATAGCATTTTGTTTAGCATAAAGCACTCCCCGGGGACCCCAATTATTCTGAAAAGTGAATCTTTACATTAGAATAAAAGGAATAAACCCTTTGTTTGGATTCTAAATGCCCTATAAATTAAACCATCACAATTTAGCTAAAAGTCTAGAAAAAATTTTCCCTTAGACATTACCCCCTTCATGCTTTGTATACTCTGGATCCACAACATTATTAAAGTCCTTTAGATTTAGATAAAGATACTTAGATGTTTCTTATAGAGTGATCTATTTTATAGCAATAGGGCAGTGGGACACGTGCTATCAAAGCAGACCTTTTCAGTATACAAAACATACTATGCAGGTATGCCTTCCTCTGTTGTCAATTTGATCTTGATAGATCTCAATATTCATATTTTTATGTATTAAAGAAAAATATGAATGTAAGACTCATTTACCCTGAGTGTTTTGAACAGAATAATTGTTACATCATTAACATGAGTCCTAAGAAAGCAAACCACAGCTAAATTAAAATTTAATATCATATTACATTATATCTTGTTCTTTTATCAAATTTTTATTGCAAAATAGAAAAACAATAACTTCCCCCTTTTTCTTTCAAATAAAAAAACATACCGCAAAATACATCTTCCTGATTTGCCCAAAAGAGACTCCAACTCCTAAATTAAACTGTTTGGCCATACCAGTTGTTTGAGGATTTCTAGTGTCCCTAACATTTGTTACCGACCTTCCAAAACATTCCCACAACAAACATAAAACCCCATAATCCTCACATTAATACAAAAATTTATACAAAAAAAAAGGGGGTTTTGGGAGAAAATCTAATCCGCCACAATATGTTCCATTTTAATTTGCAAAAAAACAAAAAATCCTACTTTTTTCTTTAAATACAACAAAGATCACATCAAGTCTTCTGCATTCTTAACCCCAACAATAGTCTCGATAGATACAGAAGAGCACCATTAGGCTAAATCCACACAACATCGGACAAAAACCATCGGAAAGTAGACTGTTTTTTTTCTGATGCACGAACGTGGTTTTTGTCGCTGCATTTGCAAAAACCGTAGTCGGTTCTCGTTTTTTGCTGTCGGCCCATATAATTGATTGTATGGAAAAATCGATGGCAAAACACAAAACGGCGGTGGATTACAAAACATGTTCTTAAATCCAACAGCGCCAGAAAATGAGCTTAAAAAAAACAACCCGTGGCTAAGGTCTTTTTTTTCCTCAAAGGTATTAGGATAAACAGTTGAATTTTCAGCGGTTTCAAAATACTAAAACCACCAAAAATCTGACCGTTTTTGTGTGCTGTGTAGACATAATCTTAGTTTGTTGCTATTGTAAAGTAAAGCTTTATGTTTATTTGCCTTTTTAATTAAAGCATTTTTATCATTGGTGCACAAAATCTTGAGCAAGATAGACCTCAGATTACTGCATTTTAATTGGATTCTATTAACCTTTTCAATCATAAATACTTTAAAAAAAAAAGGATCCAAAGTTATCCAATTTCATTTGTTAATAAAGACAACACGATGATGGTTCTCCTCTCCCTCAGGAAACCTCACAAGCTTTATGTTGCATCTCCTTGATCTGTTCTCCATGTCTATTAATGTGTTTTGATAATCCTTTACTGAACATTTCAGTTCTTTCATATCCTTAACCAGAGGATGAACAGCATTGTTAGTTACAGTCTTAATTATGTTTTTCCTCAATTTTGAATAATGCCAATTAATATAGACCAGAAAGTGCAACATCAGATTTATTAACTGCTTGTAATATTTAAGTAATAAACTTTTTTACCTGTTGTTTTTAAGGATGACAAGATTGCACATGGGGCTACAGAAGAGTCAGATAATACATGTTTTGAAGTGGTGTCTTTATCCCCAAAGTTAGTTGAGATAGTTATAGCATACCCCTCCTCACTAAAACTGACACTCCTATGCAAGGGGACCTTGAGGAATTTCACATATTTGTAAAAAAAAATTTACCATAATGTTTTGTCAAATTTTAACAACCTCTACCAGATGAGTCTCTGAGAATTTTGTTCCAGCATTCTTAGAATCAGACAGGAATATGAGGTCTTTCTTTCTGTTATTTAATTTCAGCATTATGGCAGCAAGCACTACGAAATAGTAAGTTAAAAAAGTATATGCTATAATAAAGCATATACGCATTTATGCATACACGTGTGGTGCACCATGCTGGCTTATTTTGCCTCTACTATTCGATTGGCCAGCACCTTTCAGGTGTCCAACACAAAATACTGACCATCTCTGCTCCCCAGTATTTAGGACAAAAAAACTACATGCTGTAAAAAATATGAAATATGAGTTATTAGTTAATACAGTGGCCCCTATATTCACAAGCTCAGATACATGTAGTGCACCATGCTGGCTTACAGCCTATTATGCTACTACTATTCGATTGGGTGGGCTGCCAAGCACTTTTTGGGTGTCCAGAACAAAAATGCAGACACCCCCTGCTCCTCAGTACTTTTGGGCAAAAAAAATAACATACTGGAAAATTTTTAAATATGAGGGATTAGTTGATACAGTGGCCACAGTACACAAGCTCGCAAGCCCCGACAAGGCTTATACTGTGGCTTTTCTGCATATTGGTGTAAATAGGTATCAAGTCAATGTGCAGTTTTTATCATCTAACTGTCCCCCTACTGGAGGGGTGTGTGAGCTACTGCTCAGTAATTAGCTGCACCCGTTTATCTTTCCTAAGCAGCATAGGGGCCAGTTTTGCCTCCTACTGGGCTCAGTCTTCAGTCCAGCCATTAAGATATAAGTACAGCCTTGTGCTGTGTTTTTGAGTATATTTTTATGGATCAGACTTTTACTGGCATTGGAAATACCAATTGTGTTTCTTTTTCCTTGTTAAATCTCAATATAGGGGTGTTTATATTTATTTATTTTTACTTGTACTTTAAAAGGGTTGTCTCACTGCATCGATTCATCATACCTCACTCCTGTTTTCTCAGTTTCATTTTTGAATTTACTCGCTTTACTGGCCTGCAGTGATGAGCTGCTGATGACACCAGGTCTGTAGCTATAGTGACCAGCACTGTCAGCCTATCAGGAGAGATCGAACAGGTCTATAGCTATAGCGACCTGAGGAGCTTATGCAACCCATTCAAGAGGGGATATCTCGGAATAGGTAGGACACTGTTAATGGACATATATTGCAAAGTGACTTGTTTTTGCAAGATCTTTAACATAAAAAACAATCCTTATAGTGAGACAACGCCTTTAAGTCTCTCTATGGTACGTAAATGTTGGAGAACGAGATCAATTGCACAATATAGTATAACTGAATAGAGTTCTAATATGGCTTTTCTATTACACTCTGCATTAGGCCGGCTGTAATGGGAGTACTAAGATGGCAGTCCCGGAGGACTGTATCAGGTATTTGCTGCCTTGACTATTGGTTGCAACTCTGCAACCACAAACCATTTAGATGTATTTACTGCAACATCCAAATGGTTAAATTGCTGGAATCTACTTCAAGCAGCAGGTCCTAGCTGTAATTAATAATTTGAAACAAATCTAAAAATAAGTGTTAGGCTCTGTTCACAGCTGCCTAAAGATGATAGACTGGTGGATTTGATGCATGGTGATAACCAGTAATACTCAGTAAACTCAATTTTCTTTTAATGAGATCTACAGTGAGAAAAACAAAATATACCCTCTTTAAAACTTTGGCCTTAAATCAGGACATAATAATAAAAAAAAACCATCTGGTCCCTTAAAGGTCATAAAATTGTGCAAATACAATGTAGGATAAACAAAAACACATGACACATAATGAGTGACATGATTAAGCAACAAAAATAAAATTAAATTGAAGAAGCTATGTATGAAAAACTTAAGTACACTGTGACTGATTCCATAGGAATTAAGAGGATAAGCAGCTGCCAAGCGCTGCAAATTAAATGCCCTTTTTTGATTGACCATCAGCAGATGTGATTACTATAAAAGCAGAAGTTTGGGCTATTTACTGAGTGGAAAATATTTCGGACAGTTACAAGCTTCCCAGGTTTGGAGCTCCTAGCACATTCACCCCAAGATCCAACCATACAATGCACAAAAAAATGTGAAAAAGTGGTATATCTCAGACTTTGCAGGCCTTAGCATATTTAGGGTGTCATGTATGAATGGGGCTGTGACAGTTTTCTAGCATGATTTGTGTTGTTGCTGTTATCCGAAATATTTTTAAAAGGTCCTTCACTATAAACTGACGCACGTCTGACACCCTCGACAGTTTTGTATGCACCAATTCTTAGGGGACATGGCGTACCACATTCATAACATTAGACACATTAATAAATGCAACAGAATGTGGTGCACAAATGTTGTACTTATGCATGCCAATTTCAAACCAGTGAGAGAAATTCTTGGGCATTTTCTGGCGCATGTTTTTGTCGCACAATGGGACACATTTATAAAGTGCGGTGAGACACTTTTATACATACTGACAAAGGCTACACTAACCTACTGAGATGTACAACTGTCTAGCCTGCACCAGTTTTAATAAATGGGAGCTCAGGTCAGTCTGACTAAGGGACAGTTTCCCATCTTTAGAAGTGCCATATTCTGAAGTGAAAGATTTTAAAGTGATATGATGAAATATGACAGAAACTGATACACCACACCTCAGAGCCCTTACTACCATCTGATCACGGTCTTCTTCATCTCTTCACAGGTATGTGAATGTTTTGGACAACATATCCCAGCAACCCCACAGCAATATATGTTTAATTGTTCTGCTTTGTTTAATGGTACTGTATGTGTATGTATAGATTTCACCCCAGCTCTGTCTTCAATAATTGCCCTGTTTAAGTGTGTAGCTACTGACCCCACATATTCCCATTGAATTGTCTTCTCTCTTCTGGCCCATTTGTAACTCCACCCATGTCTGATACCTGGGTTCACTGATTTATATAAATGAACTCCATATAGCATAGTATAAGTTAGAGCGCTCAGGTCAGTTTGACTAAGTGTCGGTTTGCTATCTATAGAAGTGCCATATTTTGAATTGACATGTTTTAAAGTAATATGATGATGAAATATGACAGAAATGAAAATGAAGTGGGCAGAAGGGCCCGAACATTCATATTTCCTGTGAGTAACTGGTCTTTTACAAACAACTTATTCACCATGCTCACTATTGCTATCTATCTTGAAGCCAGTTGACTCCTATCCTACCACCCTGTCATGCCCCCTGACAATTTTATCAATTCATCAGCTCCTTACTCCTTCCCTCACCCATGTATACATCCCATACACTATTTTCCCTTTTCAACTACCACAAACTACCTGCTTGATTTGTGTCACACAAACGTCGCTCATATTCATCACTGAACCATCTACCGTCACTTTTCATACATCTCCCCTAACCCTGGACCACCCTCCTTTACTGATAATCCCTCCTCTTCTGCCTTCGTAGAAACTCTGCTAATCTGTTTACTATTCATTGTACTTCTTTTCCTGCTCCTTTTAAATGTGTGCTGTGGAACTCCCAATCTGTCTTTTGCAAACTCACTGCTGTTCATTACCTGATCCTCTCTACCTTCCTCAACCTGTTAGCTCTCACAGAAACATGGCTCCAATAATCTGACACTGCTTCCCCTGCTGCTCTCACCTATGGCGGCCTACACTTCACTCACACCCCCAGATCTGAGAACAGGCAAGGTGGAGTAGTTGGCATAATTCTTTCTCCACACTGGGCTTACCAGGTCACTCCTCTGGCACCCTCCCTTACTTCCCTTTATTTTGAGGTCCACACCCTCAGACTCTTTCAGCCATGTTCTCTCATATTTGCGATTGTGTACAGACCCCCCTCCCCACACCCGCCGGCTCACCCTGCCAGTTTCTGGATCATTTTGCTGCCTGGCTTCCTCACTTCCTCTCAACTGAAATACCCATACTAATTATGGGTGATTTAAACATTCCCATTGATGACCCCATGTCTTCTTCTGCCTCTCAGTTTCTTTCACTGACATCTTCTCTTAGTCTCTCCCAATTTACAGATTCTCCCACCCACAAGGATGGGAACTCTCTTGATCTGGTCTTCTTTCATCTCTGCTCAATTTCTAACTTTAGTAACTCTCCTCTCTCTGATCTTTAACCCTTTATTCTTCATTATCACTAAGTCTCAACCTTCTCTGGAAACACCTGTCCATCACACATTCAGAAATATCCGCTCCATCAACACTCAGGAACTCATAGAGACCATCCAGTCCTCACTGTCCCCAATCTCTTCTATCTCCTGTCCTGACCTGGCTGTTAAACAATATAATGAAATACTCTCAACCACCCTGGACATATTGGCACCACTTACATACCGCAGCATCAGAGGCAGACACAGGCAGCTTTGGCCTTCTGCAGAGATATTCCAGGTGTGCTGGACATCTGTGGAGAAAGTCACAGACTTTCTCCATTACAAATTCAGGACTTATCACACTGCCCTTCACTGCGCCAAACAAGAATGCTTCACCTTCCTCATCTTAACATTACACAAAAACTCAAAACGAGTGTTTGACACTTTCTGCTCCCTCCTCATGCCTAAAACTGATGCCCCGGTCACTGATCTCTGTGCTGGAGACCTGCCCACTCACTTCAAAGACAAAATTGACAGTATACGGTAAAACATCACATTTCACGTCCTTTAATCTGCTCTCGGCTCTTGACCCGATGACAAAAGAAGTATCCAGGCGTCTCTTGTCTGCTCGCCCCACTGCTTGCTCTAGTGACCCCATTCCCGCCCCCCTGGTCTAGTCTATTTCTCAAGCTATCCTCTCTCACCTAACTGCAATCTGTAACCTCTCTCCCCAAACTGGGATCTTCCATATTTCATTTAAACTTTTGCTGTTTAAAAACCCCTTTTTAAAAAAAGTCCACTCTGGACCGGTCATATGCTGTTAATTACTGACCAGTATCTAACCTTCCCTTAATCTCTAAACTCCTGGAACACTTGGTCTACTCTCGCCTAATCCGCTATCTCTCTACTTACTCTCTTCTCGATCCTCTACAATAAGGCTTCCGCATTTTACACTCCACAGAAACTGCTCTAGCTGAAGTCTCAAATGACCTCCTCAAAGCTAAATTTCAGGGCAACTTTTCGTTGTTGCTTCTTCTTAATCTCTCTGCAGCATTTGACACTGTTGACCACCATCTTCTCCTTAGCATGCTCAGCGCCATTGGCCTCCAGGACACCACTCTCTCTTGGTTCTCATCCTACCTCTGACCACTCCTTCAGTGTCTCATTTGTTCTAGTTCTTCTCCTCTCCCTCTAGCTGCTTGGGTTGGTTCTTGGTCCTCTCCTCTTTTCAATCTACACAACCCCCATTGGACAAACCATCAGCAGATTTGGCTTTCAGTACCATCTCTATGCTGATGACACTACAAAACACCGGTGACTGTCTGTCCACTGTCTCTGACATCATAGTCTGTCCACAGCACTGCACCCCTCTACATCTCTTCCCTCATCTCTGTCTACCACCCTGCCCCAGTCTCTCCACTCTTCTGCTAATATCAGATTACATTCCTCAATCATTCGAACCTCCCAGGCCCGTCTTCAAGATTTCACACGTGCTGCACCGATTCTCTGGAACATGCTAGCGCGGGTGATCAGGCACATGTGTAACCCTCACAGTTTTAAGAGGGCCCTGAGAATACATCATCTCGGTCTAGCCTACAACAATTTCTTATTGCTTACCCCCCTTTCTCTAGCGCACAAATTTCTGTCACTCCCTGCACTTCGGCACTTATCTATATATATATACTGTCTGGGTGGCAGGTTCATCAAATTTTTATGCAAACCACCCCATATTTATGCTTGTAAACCAAGCAATTTTCACCCTTGGTCTCACCAATACACACTAAAAGATTGTAAGTTGAGATGGGCGAATTTCCCGAAATTCGTTTCGTTCACTTCGCCGAATTTCTCGGCAAAAAATAACTTTGTTCCGAATTATTTCGGGACGAATCACGTTAAAAAACAGCTATTTCCAGGCTGCACAGAGCCTGCAGAGTACTGTAGAACGTTGTGCCATGCTTAAATATGCAGAGGGGAGCTTGGTTTGGTCTTCATGCAATGTTGTGTTTTAGTATGACACGCACATGACTGCCGCCGCTCTTAGAATCGCTTCACTATAAAATTCCCTGGGCATTTAAGAGGGCAAAACTGACCACAAAACTGAAAGGGGGAATGTAGCCTCATAAAATCATGGGTGAGCGACAGTGGAAAAAAACAAAGCTGAGGGGTCAGGTTGGCAACATCAGTGACAGGTGTGGAGGTGACGGCGGCAGCCACAGCAGCATGTAGCAGGAGAGTGCAAATGACATTCTGGAGGTGGCAAAAACAGAGTAGGCACAAGTGGAACAATGACACAAGTGTCTAGGTCACGGCACAGCCATAGTCAGCTGCATTAGGTCAAACAAGTGGCACAATGACAACCTTGGGTAAGGACACGGCAGCAGCCACAGCAGCAGCATGAGTCAGACAGTGGCACAATGACACAGTGTGTTTATGTCACGGCACAGCCACCGCATCAGCATGAGGTCAGCACATGGCACAATGCAGTGTGTAGGTCAAAGCAGCAGCCACAGCATCAGCAATAGTGTCCATAAGACATGGTGGCACCAAATGACACAAGTGGTGTAGGTCATGGGCATCAGCCACAGCACAGCAATGGATGGTCCAGACATCGCACAATGACACAGTGTGTATGTCACAAGCAAGTAGCAGCATGGAGGTCACCAGTGGCCAATGACACAGTGTAGGTCACGGCGATCAGCAGCAGAGTGAGGTCAGAACAGTGCAACAATGAACACTAGTGTTAGGTCTCGGCAGCAGCAGCATGAGGTCAAGCAGTGCCAATGTACACAGTGTTTAGTCACGGCAGCACATGAGGTCAGGCAGTGTCACATATGACATTCTGGAGTGGCAAAACAGGAGTATGGCACATAGTGGGACAATGAAACACATGTGTAAGGTCACGGCAGCAGCCACAGGAGGCAGCAGAGGTCAACAGTGGCACACATCACATTCTGGAGGTGCAAAAACAGGAGTAAGAGCCACAGAGTTTGAAAATGACACAGTGTGTAGGTCATGGTGCAGCAGCCACATTCAGCAGCAGAGGTCAGACAGTGGCACAATGACACAGTGTGTAGGTCACTCAGCAGCAGCATGTGGTCAGGACAGTGGCACAATGACGACAGTGTAGTAGGTCCACGGCAGCATCAGCATGAAGTCAGACAGTGGCACAATGACACAGTGTGTAGGTCACAGCAGCAACCACAGCAGCACATGGAGGTCAGACAGTGGGCAAAATGACACAGTTTAGTAGGTCACGGCAGCAGCCACAGCAGCAATCATGAGTTCAGATAGTGGCACAATGACACAGTGTGATAGGACACGGCAGCAGCCACAGCACAGCAATGAGGTCAGACAGTGCACAATGCATTCTTGAGTGGCAAAAACAGGAGGAGGGCCACAGAGTGGACAATGAAACAGTGTGAGGTCGACGGCAGGCAGCCAACAGGACACATGAGGTCAGACAGTGGCACAATCACATTCCTGGGAGGTGGGCAAAAACAGAGTAGGCCACAGAGTGTAAAAATGACACAGTGTGTAGGTCAGGCAGCAGCCACAGCAGCAATCATGAGTCATACAGTGGCACAATGAACACAGTTGTAGTCACGGCAGCAGCAGCATGAGGTCAGACAGTGGCACAATGAAACAGTGTGTTGGTCACGGCAGCCAGCAGCATGAATACAACAGTGTCACAATGACACAGTTGGTGAAGGTCACAGCAGGCACCAAGCAACATCACAGCATGTACGTCAGACAGTGCACAAGTGACCCAGTGTTTAGGTCACGGCAGCAGCCACAGCAGCATCATGAAGGTCAGATAGTGGGCACAATGACACAGTGTTTAGGTCACGGCAGCAGCCACAGCAGCCACAAGAGGTCAGAACAGTGGCACAATGACATTCTGGAGGTGGCAAAAACAGGAGGAGGCCACATAGTGGGACAATGACACAGTGTGTAGTCACGCAGCAGCAAGAGGTTCAGAAAGTGGCATAATGACATTTTGGAGTTTGGCAAAAACCTGGAGAAGGCACAGAGTGGGAAAAGACACAGTGTGGAGTCACGGTCCAGCACCACCAGCAGTCACATGAGGTCAGACGGTGGCGACAATGACACAGTGTGGAGGTGGGTGGCAATACCAGTCCTGGTCAAGATGGTTGTGCAGATGGAGAAAGCCTGTCATGCACAATAGTGTGGCATCAGGCTGGTGCGGCAGTCAGAATAGTTGCTGAGGCAGGTAGTTTGAGAACCCATACATCATTTCTCCAGTTTGGTGTGAGGCGTCATGGCTGAATGTAGTCTGACGCCTAATGCATTTGGTGTTGTGAAATCCTGGCCGAACCAAAGCCACGCCTGAATTTTCATCATTGACAAAGGTCAGTCGGTTCCACATTTCCCCCTGGACCAGGGGAGGTTTTCTCCTGTGGGCTACCACGAGGGCCCCCGCCGCACTGAACACCCCTTCTGATGCCACACTACAGTCCGGTGCAGGACATCTTCCTCCACTGCAAACTTCGGCAATTTGCGCCGACACATCCATTTTGTGTCCTGCCCATAGGTCCAGAGTATCTTCAACTGGGTGGCAGAGTTGCTGTCCAAGTAGCCACCACCGTTGGTTTCAGTGACTGCTCCATCCTGCATGCTGATGCTGCTGACTACTACCCTCCTCACTAAGGCGGGTAAGGAAAGCTGCTCATCGTGACCTCCAGACTTAGGGTTACTGCAGATGGAGCAGGAACGCTCTACCGTCCCCCACCTTCCCCCCCAGCATCTCGGCAGTAGTACGTGAGCGCTGAGGAAATTCCCCCGGTCATACCTGTCAAAGAGGGACGATGCCGCACATAATGCCGCCGCCAACTGATTACGGAGGAATTCCCTATAGTATTTGAGTTTGGTCCTCCCTCTCATAGCTGGGAAAAAGGCTCCCATTTGGACCGTTACGAGGTCCAATAGGGTGATACCAGAAGTCATCCCTCTGCCGGATGCAGTGGACTATTCGGCGGCTGTCACTAGCCAGGGCAAATAAGCATGCTGCGTGCCATCTGCACAAGTGACTCCGAGGGGCTTCCCTGCCTCCATTTCCACTTGTATACTGCCACGGTGCTTGGGGCACTTCCTCATCTACTTACCCCTCCACTGTCCTGTTCCCTCTTTGTCACCCTGGGTAAAAAATTTCCACTCATTTCCAACAATGTTCTGCTAAATGTCCTCCTCCTCCTTTTTCAGTCCCCCCCGCGAGTTAGTCCCCACGTCTCCGTCCCTACCCAGAAGAATTTTCAGCTCTGTTCCGGGACAGAAGCAGTGGAATGACTTTTTACATCCCGTATCCTGGCGCTGACAAAAACGTACCCTCCTCGAATGGCCTCAACAAACGGAGGTTCACGCATAGCGCCCGGGTGACATCAAAGTTAACGGGGATACTCCTGTCCGCCTGGTTCATCAAAAAATGTTAACGCCTTTCTCTGTTTACAGTCGGGTCAAATGGCAGGCTGGAATTTCCCAACGGGTGGAAAACTTTTCAATCAAGTGTATTGGGG
This sequence comes from Phyllomedusa bahiana, assembly GCA_025379985.1. Lineage (NCBI taxonomy): Eukaryota > Metazoa > Chordata > Amphibia > Anura > Hylidae > Phyllomedusa > Phyllomedusa bahiana. The sequence continues at coordinate 19,882 of JAODAL010004003.1, forward strand.
GGGGGCCGTTTGCCCTGCAACTCGAGGGGGGTTTTTCCGGGCTTTGTAGGAATGGATGAAGTGCATGCACATTTTTCCGGGCCTTTTCAGAATTTTCTAAAGTGGGTGGAAGACTTCAGGCCCTTTTCAAACCAAATTGAAATACGGCCCCATGCAGGGCGCATGGCCCTTCCCCCTCTGTGCGTGCGGACCCCATGTTGCTCCATTGTCCGTACCATGGTTTCGTTGCGTTTGGGGCCGGGGGGAAAGCCACACATTTTAAAATTTTTTCCTGCATGACGGGAGCATTCCTCCCCGTGGACTTCGTTGCCGGGCAAGCCCGGTGTAGAACGCCCCACACATGTGGTATGTGGAGCAGAAAATTTGGAGGCTGAGATGGTGGGGGTTGAAAGAGGAGAGGGGGCGGACATTGGCGCAGGACCCCCAGTTTACAACGTGGGGGGGGGAAAGCGCGTCTCCGTCCCAAATTTTTGGGGTGCCTGGGCGGAAGAGGGCCCCTGGTGCCAACTTAGCTCCCTGGCCACGCTTCACTTTTGCCCACAGATTCTACATATACCCAATTCCCCTCCCGGGTCTTGCAAAGAAATGCCCACCCCCCCGAGTATCGGTTTTACGCCAAGCTCCGCACTGAGTGACATGCCCCGCGCCTCGCTGAGCCCTGTTTCCGTACTTTTTTTGGACCTCGAAGCGGGTTTTTTTACCCCGTGGGCCCCTTGGGGTCCCCCCTCACCCTGCCCGCTTCCCCGCTGGGCTACCCCACAGACCCCCCTTCTGGCTGCGCCGCTTTTCCTGACGCGCAAGTGACGCCCCTTTTTCCTGACAATGATGAAGCCCTTGCCCCCACCCGGCTTTCCCCAAATGCGGTCGGCTACATCATCATCTTTTGTTTTCCATCGTCACTGCTGTCCTCATAAAGGTTTGGTAGCTGAGGCCCGACCCCCCACAAAAGACCTTTTCCCTGCCACCCCTCAACATCTTACTTGCCCCCAAAAGCAAGAAGGGGGGTATTGGCCCCATTTCTTTTGCTGGGCCCAAATAGCTGCTTTACTGCCCTCCCCAAATTGTTTAATCCTCATATATAGTGGGGGGTTGACCCAGGGCCACATAGAAAAACTCTTCTAAGGGGAAACCCGGGTGGGACAGAAAGGGGGGTTTAGGGGGCAGGTTTAAGGGGGGCTGACCCCCCTCCCGGGGCCCTGGCCCCAATAAAGGGGTTGGGGTTTGACATTTTCCCCCCCAAACTTTCTGGGTTTTCAATTTTCATCCCGGGGGGGAAAAGGATACCAGGGCAACCCAAACCCAAAAAACCCTTTGGGGTTTCTAGTCCCTTACCAAAGGCCCTAGTTGGCCCGCGGGGAGTTGTTGGGGTCACCGATGACTCCTGCTTTCGTACGGTCCCCTTGCTGTGCTGCGACCTGGGCCTGGAAAAAATTTTTGGGCCTCTGCCAAATCGCAGGTGAAGACTGCCAAACCTCCCCTGTCTGACATACTGTTTGTTCTAAAATGTACAACCCCTGTTTTTTGATGAAGATTTCTGTAAATGATAAATTTCACACCCCCGTATTTTAAAACCAAATGAACCCAGTAAAAGGGTTGGGGAACCCTTGGATATAAAATTGGGGTCCACAAAAGGGCGGAAAAAATTTAAATTGTATGTGCCCCTTTAAAAACTCTGTGTAATTTTACTGAATATAAAAGCACAAAAAGGCTTAATTTAACCCTTTTGGGTAGGGAAATTTTTGCTACAGAATTTCTTCTGTGGCGGTGGAAAAAAAAAAGTTTCTTTTAAATGATACAAATGGGGCCCGAAACCCAAAAGCTTAATTAACCCCTGGATGAAAATTGCGAAAAAATTGAGCAGGCCCCAAACTAAATACTTTGTAGTGTGGTTTTAAAAATTCGTTTTTTCTACGCTAAAACAACAAAAGAAAAAATTGTAATTTTTCCTTTGCTTGTGAATTATGCTTCAAAAGGGAAAATTTTTTAAATTTTTGGGTGGTGAAAAAAAGGGTTTTATTTTTTTCACCCAGCAAAAACAAAAACTTAGTTTTTAAAACCCCGGAAGTAAATTGCGCAAAAAAAATTAGCAGCCACAAAAATATAGCTTTGTTGCCGGGGTTACAATTGGTTTTTTAATAGTACACAACAAGAGAAAAAAATTTTTAAAATTTAAAAAAACGCTTGTGAATTAAAGCTACGGAAAAAAATAATTTTTGGGGGTTGGGAAAAAAAGGTTTTTATTTTGTCCCACAGCAAAAAACAAACACTAATTAAAACCCCCGGGTGTAAATTTCGCAAAAAAAAATTTAAACAGCCCAAAAAAACTTTGCTTTGTAGCTTGTTACAATTGTGTGTTTTCCACGCTACACAACAAGAGAAAAAATTGTAAATTTAAAATTCGCGGTGAATTATGCTACAGGGAAAATTTTTAATTTTTTGGGGGTGGAAAAAAAAAGGGGTTTTTTTTGTCACCCCCAGCAGAAAATTAACGTTAAAAATTTAACCCCCGGAAAGTAAAAATTTCGCAAAAAAAATTTTAGCACCACAAAAATACTAGCTTTTTGGGAGGCGTGTTTTTCAATTGCATTTTTTTCTACGCTACACAACAAAGAAAAAAATTGTTTAAATTTAAATTTCGCTTTTGAATTATCACCCGGGAAAAATTTTAAAAATTTTGCGGTGAAAAAAACGGTTTATTTTTTTTTCACCACAGCAAAATACAACCAAAAATTAACCCCCCGGATGTAAAAATTTTCGCCAAAAAAATTTTAGCAGCCCCCAAACTACCAGCTTTTTTAGCGTGGGTTTCAAAAGGGTTTTTTTTTTACGCTACACAACAAGAGATAAAATTGTAATTAACCTTCGTTTTGTAAATTTAATTGCTACGGGGAAAATTTGGGGAAATTTTTTGGCCCGGTGAAAAAAACGGTTTTTTTTTTCACCCCCAGCAAAAAAAAAACGCTTAATTAACCCCGGGAAATTGTAAATTGCCCCAAACAATTGAGCAGCCAAAAATTTCTAGTTTTGAGCGTTTTTTACAATGGGCGTGTTTTTTTCGCTACACAACAAGAAAAAAAAATTGAAATTTTAACCTTCGTTTGGGTGAATTAGGTTTACGGGAAAAAATTTTTTTTTTTTTGGGGGTAAAAAGAGGGTTTCTTTGGATCACCACAGCAGAAAAACAACGCTTAATTAACCCCCGGATGTAAATAGCCAATAGGTATTGAAAAAATTTCTGTTTTTTAAAATGAATACAATGGGAAAACGGGTTTAGTTTCCCCCTTGGATATTTAATGTTCTGTAGCAGATAGCATTAAAATTTTTTTGGGCACTGCAGTGGACGCACACTGGATTTCCCGACCCAAATTTACCCCAAAAAAATCAGAAATAAACTTTAAAGAAAGCGTCTCTGAGACAAGCTGAAAAACCCCACAAAAATCGCTGTATAAAAACATTCTTCAGTAAGAGCTGTCACAATCCCCCGGGCGGCAGGAAACCTTTTCCCTGTTTCCAAGTCCCGTGAGGGAGGTGAGCCCCCACGTCGCCCCCAGGATTTATATAGTGTCGGTGACGTAAACAGAATCCCGCCGGTCCCTGTTTGGGCCCTTTCACCCTCTGCACTTGTCATGCAGGCTATCCCCTTTCCCTTTCCTCCCAGATTGCTTTCCCCCCATTTTAATGCCAGGGTGTTTCCCAGCCATTTTATCAATCAAAAAGCACACTTCTTTTCCCCCCAAAGTCCCCCAAAAACCTTTCGACTTCTTTCAAAACCCGGAATTTTTCCCCTAAAATTTCTAAACGAATTCCCCCTTCTTTTTAGAATCAATTCGCCCAATCTCAAATTTAAAATTTTTAAAGTGGGGGACACAGATAGAAATTCCCAATTTAGTTACAAACAAGGAAGAAATTAATAATGAGCAGCAGCATTAAAGGGGCATTATAATTTGGGGACACAAAAGATGGATTATTTTTGTGTAGGGCTTCTATCACAACTAGTGTTGAGCGTTTAAATTTTTCGACAAAGTTGAAACAGAAAGGTTTTTTTATGTTGATCGGAAATTTTTTCCCGATCACCCCCCCGATTTTTTTAGGTAAAAATCTTTTCCAAAATTTCTATTAATATCGCCCCCCATTCTCGGTGTTTCCCTGTCTTTTTGGGGGCCCGGGAAAATCAGTTTTAGAGAATAGATTTTGGGGTTTAAAGCTGGTTTGGCGAGTCATGACTGGGTTTGGTTTATGGTTTAAAGGGCGGGAAAAATACATGCCCCTCTTTTTTACATAAAAACACCCCTTTCCCTTTTGCAGCATCAGTGTTTTGTCGGGTGACTCAAAAGAGCAGGAGGGTGGGGGTTTTTTTTTGGGCCCCCTTCTCAATACAGCTCAAAAAAAACAGTTCTCTTTGTTCACACAGACAACTATGTTTTTAAAGCTGTAAATTTTTAAAGAACTTGGGGTAGATTAGAAAATTTTTTAAGTTTTTAGTTACTTTTGCTGAGAAATTTTTAAAGAAATCTAGCGCGGGACAGCCACGGGGGGGGCGAAAAAAACAGAAAAGACGGGCTGGGGGCTTTTAAAAAAAAGAGTGGATATTGTGCGGGCCCAGACTCTGCTTTGAAAGGGGGGCTTTTTTTAAAAATTTTTTTTGGAAAAATTTTTGGTGAAATATTACTTGTATTTTGTGCAGCCTGTCTTAATTTAGGATACAGATCTTTTCTAGAAAATGAGGTGTATTTGATAGGTGAAAAAAAAATCACCTTTTATTTTCAGTTTAAAAAATTTAAATTTCTTTTTTTTTTTACTTTTTTGGCGCAGCTTTAGTTTTGTTCAAAACAACTTTGTATTACAAAAGGATAAAGAACTTTTCTATTCACCGCAGGTGTATTTTTAGGGGGCAAAAACCACCTTTATTATCATACACAAATTTTTTAATTTAAGTGTTTTTTTCCCTTTTGGGCGCCCCGCCCTTTTTTGGGGTTTAAAGACCCATCTTGTACTTTATTACCCTTTCAGAAAATTGCTAGTTTAAATTTGGGGTTGTATTTTTTTAGGTGCAAAAAACCCCCTATTATTATCAGTACGCAATTTAAAATTTCGTGTTTTTCACTTTGGCGCAGCCCCGTTTTGTTCAAAACCCCCCTTTGTACTTACCCAATAGGGAATACCCCCGAAACTTTTCCCAAATCCAAAAAACAGAATGTTTTTAAGGTTTCAAAAAAAAAACCCAAATTTTAATTTTCCTTTCACCCTTTTAAAATTTGGTTTTGTTCACTTTTGGGCAGGCCCCTTTTTTTTAAAAGGGCCAAACTTGTACGAATATTACCCCAAAAGAAATTTGCTAGTAAATTTGGGGTTTGTATTTCTTTGGTTTCAAAAAACCAACTATTATTATCAATACACAATTTTTAAATTTCGTGTTTTTCCCTTTGGGGGCAGCTCAGGGTTTTTTTTTAAAAAACCCAAATTTGTACTTAAAAATAGGGGTCAAAAACTTTTTTAGTCACCGCAGAGTATTTAAGGTTTTAAAAAAACCCCGTTTTATTTTCCGTAAAAATTAAATTAGGTTTTGTTCACTTTTGGGGGCAGGCCATTTTTGTTAAAAAACCCCTCTTGTACGGATATTACCATACAGAAAAATTTTTTTGTAATTGGGTTGTAAATTTTTTAGGGGCAAAAAAACCCCCTATTGTTTTCAGACACCCAAATTTTTTTACATGTTTTTACTTTTCCCCAGCCCCCTTTTGTTAAAAGAAACCCCTCTTGTATTTATATTAAACCCTACAAAAATTTGCTAGAATTGGTGTTTTTTTTTTTATAGGTGCAAAAAAAACCAAACCCAAATTTTTATCAAATACCCCAAATTTAATTTCATGTTTTTCCACTTTGGGCTCACCAGTTTTTTTTCAAAACCCAAATTTGTACTTACAATTTTGGGTTAAAAAGAAATTTTCTATTAGGGATTTTTATTTTATAGGGGCCAAAAAAACCACCATTTTTATCAGTTAAAACAATTTAATTTAAAGTGTTTTTCACTTTGGGGGCAGTCCAGTTTTTTTTGAAAGACCCCCTCTTGGGACTTATATTACCATAAAAGAAATTTTTTAGTAATTTGGGGTTGTAAATTTAATTTGGGGCAAAAAACCCCCCTTTTATTATCAGACACAATTTAATTTTTCTGTTTTTTCCTTTTGGGGCAGCTCAGTTTTTTGAAAGACCCAAACTTGTACTTAAAAAAATTTCCCTTTCAGAAATTTTAGTAATTTTGGGGTTTTTATTTTCAATAAGTGCAAAAAAAACCCATTATTTTCGTACCAATTTAAATTTTTTCGTTTTTTTTACTTTGGCGCAGCCAAAAGTTTTTTTGAAAGACCCCCTCTTGTTTTTTATATTACCTTTCAGAAATTTACTGTAATTGCCCCGGTGTATTTTTATAGGTAAAAACCCCACCTTTTATTAACCCGTATACAAATTTTTTAAAAAGGGGTTTTTTTTTTCTTTGGTGTGGTCCAGTTTTTTTCATAAGAGCCACCCTTTTACTTAAAAATTTTAATACAGAAATTTTTTTAGTTATATTGGTTGTATTTTTTTTGGTGCAAAAAACCCCCCGTTTGTTTTCCGTATAAAATTTTAAATATCTGTAAAGGGACGTGATGCGGCCCTAGTTTTTTTCAAAGAGCCAAGTTTTTTAAAAGAAAAATTCCCGATAATAAAATTTCCCAGCAAATGTTTCTTTTGTCATTGCTGCAAAAAAAAAGCAATTTCCAAACCGTGTAACTTTTTAAAAATTTTTTTTGCGTCGGGTTGGGAAACCCCAGTTTGGGGGCAGATAGCGCACTTTTTATTTAGTTTATTGAAACTATCATTCTATCCTACCTGGGCATGTTTAAATCCCTGGGACTGAAGGAAGAACACTGTTGATTTTGTCTTACGGTTTCTTCCTCCAGACCGCCATTTCACAGGATTTTACTGTCCACGTCAATGTAGGTACAGTGAGTCCTTGAACTGGAACCCGCCCACCTTCCCTGCCTGCTTGACGTGCTGCCTAGGTTGCAGACGGCAACTGGGGGGCGACATTCCCTGCTCTGCTAAAGTGCTGGGGACGTGAGGAAGTAGAATATGTCAGACAGCTCCGGTCAATATCAAATAGGAACGCCAAAGCCACAAATCAGAACCAGAGGGATAAACGTAAAGCAGCCGAGGTCAAACACGAACGGGAGCGAGGTACAAAAACAGGAGACAAGCTGGGGTCAGGAGAAAAAGCCAGGGTCAGGAGAACAAGCATAGGTCAGGTATACGGATAAGCAAACACAATAACAAGTAACAAGGTAGCCAGGAATATCACAGACGCTGCACTCAGCCTTCAGGGGAGTGTTATAAATGGGATTCCTGGATACCGCCCCTGTACTGATATTGGTAGCGGGCCTCGTGAGTCCTCCCATAGGCTGGTACAACACGCCCCCAGTAAGAGTTGTCTGGGTGTCTGTCACTCACAGAGCGTTTGCCAGCAGCAAGTGTATCATGGTGAGGGTCCTGATCATACTGCTGTCAGCCCTAAGCGGCCGCCTTAGCCCTGACAGTACCCCTCTTTTAGGAGGGGCCACCGAACCTTCCCTGGTCCAGGGTTTGTCCGGGTTGACCTCATGGAATTCCCTCACAAGGCGATCAGCATGGATGGATTTTCCGGACCCATGATCTCTCCCAGGACCATAACCCTTCCGATGGTACCAGGACTACTGCTGGCATGTGACCTTTGGGCATGTACGCTAATCTAAATAGACGGGCGACTTCATTTTTCTAACTCCGCCCTCTTATGCAAACTGGAATAGAAGGAGGTCATAGAGGGCGATCACAAGCTGAATATACCTCTTACGGCAGTGCATGCACTACGGACACATTATGTTATCGGAGTGAAGAGGGTAATTTTAACCGATAAGCCACTGGGTTAACCACCCTCACTGAACCACATATGTACCGTTCAGTACAGAGTTGAGGGCATAGTCCACCAGGAGGACGAGTTCTGGGAACCTTAGCCCGAGCGTCGACTTCACAAGATGCCACATAGGCCTGGAACATGTCATGAACCTTGTCGTCCAGAAATTTCTAAAGCGCTACCAGGGTCTGGCCTGCCTGCGTGGCAACATGCTGGAGTTCCACATGCTCCAGCGATTGTGGCAGCACCGCAATGCCATTATGCAGTACGAAGTGACACATGGCCTGACAAGCAGCGGTGCGGACCTCGGGGTGTTGAGCCACCGAGATAGTGGAGTGCAAGGTGGAAAGAGCTCTGCAAACATCCATGCCAGTTTTGAAGAATTCACCAAAATGATCAGTGCAGGACAATGCCCTTGTCAGCGTGAGCATCTGTGGGTGAATATTAGTTTTGGAACGATCGTTGACAACTGAAACATCAAGGGTCCCACCAGAGACGGAGGAGGAGACGACACAGATGCGGACCCGGAGCCTTTCTCTCCATCTGCATCCACAAGGCCCACAGTTTCTCAATTTTATCAGACTTCATTAGTTCGAGTTGGTTCAGGGTCCAGGCTAGTGCAAGGCGGTTGCCTCAGCTCTCAGGTGGCATACATCTAGGACAAGTCAGGGGCTGTGTTGAAGCTGTTCCGGAAGGAAGCAGAGGAGGAGAGGAAGGCATTCCTTGGACACGACTTTACCGCGACCATGCCGTTGGAAAGAGGTTGGCGTCGAATTTGAGGGCGGAGGAGGAAGATGAGGAAAGAATCAGTTTAGTTTAGTGCCCCCCCTCTGACCCAAGAGCTTTTTTTTGGGAAATCAAGGTCTCCATCTCTCACAGTGAAGTGCTTGGCTGCTCATTCCGTCCAACATGATCCTCGCATGAGAGCCATCAAAATGAACTTACTGGGTGGCCCACCCTCTCAGTATCCCCGTACACAAACAAACTTGAAGCACTTTCCCATCCCCCACCCCAATAGCAGAGTATAATGCAGGAAATGAGCACTGCTGATTTGATCAACTGGGAGACATCTTTTTCGTCTGCCTCACGTTCTTCAAATGTCACGGTGGAATAACGTCAGCGACGTGACAGCAGTAGGTAGTGCCAAGGAACCATAGCGGCATCGCAGCAGGCATTGTGGTCATAAGCCTAATTGTGACCTGCTGCAATCTTTAATTACGCACCGTCACCACGCATGTAATTCAGGACACACATACAACAAACAGGAGACCAGCTTAAGATCATGGTGCACGACTATCTGCGTCTCAACACCAATTTTTTTTGGATGTGGTTCCGGACCCAATTTGACTTCTGTGTATCCAAAATGGATGAATGGCCCTATCAGTCCTCCTCAGCGCCATAGAGGTTGTTGTTCCTGCCCAGCGCCAGCTCATATCGAGCGGACCTACACCCAAGCTGGAGGAGTCATTGACATAAAACTCCCGCGCATCCGGCTTACCACAGAAATAAATGGATCTTTGACTTTCATCAAGATAGAATCAGTGCATGGAAATTCTGATGATGTTGTGGCCCCAATTGCCGAGGTCACCGATTATTTTGCGTCTAACTTCACATTCACTTCAAACAGAAATGGTCCTCCTTGAAAACGTATTTTTAAGATTTATAATTTCTTACTGTAATTTTTTTTCTCAGATCCCCAAATTTATCACATTTAAGCTGGTTTGCTGTGAGGATACTGTAAAAGACACCAAGGTTCATGACAAATCGTATTCCCATTTACACACTTCATCTTTAGAATTTTTATATTTGTTTGTTCGGCATTGTCATGGTTTTATAGGGTCATGTTGCTGTGAGATACAGCTATAATCATGGATCCTTTGGAACAGAAATGTGCTTTTAAGTGGCATTTCACTTCCTCCCTCACAATTTTAACCAGTGGCTGAGAAGTTCATTTTAATATGTTTTTAGGGTCATGTTGCTGTGAGATACAGCTATAATCATGGTCCTTTGGGAACATGAAATGTGTCTTCTAAGTGGCATTGCCCTCACCTCACAATTTTAACAGTGCTGAGAAGTCATTTTTTATAATTTTTTTTGGTCATGGTGCTGTGAATATACAGCTTTAATCATGGTCCTTTGGAAACAGAAATTGTGGGGCTTTCTACGTGCTTTCTCCTCACAAATTTTAACAGTGCTGAGAAGTCATTTTATAATTGTTTGGGTCATGCTGCTTGAATGCATCAATACTAAGCAGGTCCTAATATAAAAAAAAATGTGGTTTCTAACAGACATTTGTTTTTCACAATTGTCAACAGTGGCTCAAGGCTCATGTTTTGAATTTTTGGGGCATGTTGCTGTGAAAATGCAGCTATACTCACAGGTCCTGATTCTACAAAAATCTGTTCTTCTATACAGACATTTGTACTTCGCCAATAGTCAAAAGTGGCTCAAGGGCAGGTTTTTTTAATTTTTTTGGGCATGTTTGCTAGTAAAATGCAGCTATACTAAGGTCCTATTGTAAAAAATGTGGTATTCAAACAGACATTTGTTCTTCACATTGTCATAGTGCTCAAGGGTGTATGGTGCGTCAAAAACAGGAATAGGTAGTACACTGTTAATCGGACACAAATTGTGCAAAATGACCTGTTGTTTTTGCAAGATCTTTTAACATAGCTAGGCAATCCCTGTAGTGAGACAACCTATTAATATATATAAAAAAGAAGAGAAACAAAGATGTGGTTGGTATTTCCTCCTATTTTTAAAATGTATTTTCTAGAAGTTAAACTACTAAGAAACTGGCATTCACAAAAAAGCTGATACAAATGGAGGTACAGGAAGGACTTGAACAGATGTAGGTTACCACAGACAGGTATATTCAGTTTCCAGACAAACTAAAATGGTGGTTAAAAGACTTCATTATCCTTTTTCCGGCATCTTTTTAATCTGTGGGTCATTGCAGTGTTTTGTGGCTTCATGCTGTGGCCCATACATATATAGTCACTGTCCAGTACAACTTAAAATGTGATTGAAAGACTCCTTTTTTCAGGCACTTTTTTGAATCTGATGGTCAGACAGGTTTACATGGTCATACTGTGGTACAGAACAGGTATAGTCAATGCCAGTTCAACTAAAATTGTGGTTCAAAGACTCTTTTTGTTTTGTTCCGGCACTTGTTTAATCTGTGGGTCAGGACGGGTTTATTGTCATACTGCGGTCCAGGACAGGTATAGTCAATGTCCAGTTCAACTAAATTGGAGGTTCAAGACTGCCTTTATCCGGCACTTTTTAATCTGTGGGGTCAACGCCGGTTTTGAGGTCATGCTGCGTTACAGTACACCTTATAGTCTATGTCCAGTTCAACTAAAATGGTGGTTCAAAGACTCTCTTTTTTCCGAGCCCTTCTTAATCTGTGGGTCAGACAGGTTTATGGGTCAACTGCGGTCCAGGACAGTTCTAGTCAATGCGCATTCAACAAAAATGGTGTTCAAAGACTCCTTTTTTCTGGCACTTTTAATCTGTGGGTCATATACATGTTTACGGGTCATGCTGCGTCCAGACACATAGTCAAATGTCCAGTTCAAGTAAAATGATGGATCAAATAATACTGCCTCTGGCACTTTTTTTTTTTGTGGGTGAATGCATGTATTAAGGTCAAGCTGTGTACAAGACTCAGGGATAGTGTAATGGTCTTGACTTTTTTCTGTGGCTTTTATAACCTAAGTCTGTTGCCCGAAAGATTTAGCACTTATGACCATTTGACTGTTGTGGTATGTTAATTCCAGCCAGCTTCCCACGAGCCCCTGTTATGTGTGTAAGCAATGTAAGGTGTTGTTGCTCTCGCAGCCCCTATGCTTTAATGGTCATCGGCGATAATCTATTATCGACTATCGGAAATCGTCTTGATAATTGACGATATCGACTATCGACCCGATGACGATAGTCCACGTAATCATTCATCACTAATCACAACAAATAATAATAAAGAGCACTATTGCTATCTGGGCCACTGTTACCACAAAGAGCACTTTTGGTATCGGCGGCACTATGAATGGGGAATTTGCGCAGAGCTGAAGAAAGTCTTGGAAAAGTAAAGATCCCAAATCTTTGCTTCAAACATCAGAACGAGAATCTGAAGGAGGCATGGTCCCAAGGAAGGAGATGCCATCCTGCTGGGTCACATGATATGCAATTCAAACAAATCATGCACGCCCCCTTCTGAGCACCCAGAGCTGAAGAGATGGATGCAGGAGGTATGAAATGAGATCGTGGCAAAACCCCTTTAATTCCGCTATGATTGGTTATAGTGGTAGACTGTAAAAGCAAGTGTATGCCTCTCTCTGACCATACAGTCAGGTGTTTCTATGTTCCACTTTTATTTATTTTCTTGTATCGATGGTGTTTTTTACAGAGTGATGATGTTTTTGACCAAGAAATGCAACATTCCCTATGGCATTCATTCTGCAAAACTATTTTTATGAGTTATGGGGAGGATTTTATTGTATGTGGGTTGGTGGGGCTTAAGTTCCAGGCAAGCCCTGCGCTTATCCTACAAGCAGTACTGACTACATAATGTCGCTGGGTTGTTGAGGATTATGGCTCAACTTACTCAAACCATTCCCCCACCTAGCAAAGACCCCACCCTCGCAGGGCTGGATGCTTTTCTCTCGTTGCTTCCCACCTGTATTACAGCAGGCATTAGAGGAGTCTGGTAATGAGAAGTGACCATAATGGATATCACTGACTATCAATTATCTGATTTAAGGGTTGAGATAAGGAAATAGTGGGAACTCAATTCAAAAAGGCTAGCTGTCAGCTTATATCAAGGGATCTCTGGTTGCAAGCTTACTTTAGGACAGGGGATAGGGAAGACATTTTTTCTCTCTTTCATGACAGAAGTTTAGCCTAGAAATCACCCTGACCAACATCTTGCTAATTTTTTGCTGTGTGATCCATAAGGCTGAATGGAAACCTACAGTATAGATGACCAGAAAATCTACATAAGAAGCAAAATGGATAATTAATAGGAATATACATACAGTTGAAACCAGAAGTTTACATACACAGGGCTGTTCCTAGGCTAAATTGCACTCAGGGCGCGGTGAAGAAATTTCACCCCCCTCCACCCCCCGTGATATAATGTGCCACAATGCGACACATTGCATCACCATAAACCAAAGCCAAAATATATAAAAAGCTTTATCACACTGTGCTTTGTATAAAACTACTAAATAATAGTCATACAGTTACCAAACAACACTGCTACATGAAACCAGAATCCCAGGCTGATAGTACCAATGTGCTACTAAGATCACTTATCACCAGCACATGGTGACCGAATACCGCCACACTGTGACCACATATCACCAGCACATAGTGACTGAATAATGCACCATACCATTACTGAATACAAACCATCATACTACAACCAATTTTACCTGCATACAGTGATACCAGTTCTTCACAGGTTCTGCAGACATATAATCGACCACAGAAAAGTTACATCCAGGGACTCACAGTAGACATCTCTGAAGAGTTGTTCTCTTTCTCGTCTCCATCTCCATCTGTCCCAAACGCCATGACACCTTCTCCTGGCCTCGACTCTTCACTGTAAAATTTACAAAACAAACATCTTAGACTCCTCACTTTATCATCACTTCTCTATCAATTCCTATCTCTATACAAACTCCCCATCTATAGTACCTCATATGGTAGCCATGTAATAGCCCCTGTAGCCAAACAGTAGCCCCTGTAGCCAGACAATAGCCCATGTAGCCAGACAGTAGCCCCTTTAGCCAGACAATAGCCCATGTAGCCAGACAATAGCCCATGTAGCCAGACAATAGCCCTCTGTAGCCAGGTAGATGCTCCTATAGCCAGGTAGTGCCCCTTATAGCCAGGTGGTGCCCCTTATAGCCAGGTAGATGCCCCTATAGTCATGTAGTGCCCCCTATAGCCAGGTAGATGCCCTATAGTCATGTAGTGCCCCCTATAGCCAGGTAGATGCCCCTATAGTCAGGTAGTGCCCATTATAGCCAGGTAGTGCCCATATAGTCAGGTAGTGCCCGTATTGCCAGGTAATATGCCCCTTATAGCCAGATAGTGCCCATATAGCCAGGTAATATGCCCCTTATACCCAGGTAGTGCCCATATAGCCAGGTAGTGCCCATATAGCCAGGTAAAATGCCCTTATAGCCAGGTAGTGCCCATATAGCCAGGTAATATGCCCTTATAGCCAGGTAGTGCCCATATAGCCAGGTAATATGCCCCTTATAGCCAGGTAGTGCCCATATAGTCAGGTAGTGCCCATATAGCCAGGTAATATGCCCCTTATAGCCAGGTAGTGCCCATATAGCCAGGTAATATGCCCATAGTAGCCAGGTAGTGCCCATATAGCCAGGTAATATGCCCTTATAGCCAGGTAGTGCCCATATAGCCAGGTAGTGCCCATATAGCCAGGTAAAATGCCCTTATAGCCAGGTGGTGCCATATAGCCAGGTAATATGCCCTTATACCAGTAGTGCCCTTATAGCCAGGTAATTGCCCTTATACCAGTAGTCCCATATAGCCAGGTAAAATGCCCTTATAGCCAGGTAGTGCCCATATAGCCAGGTAATATGCCCCTTATAGCCAGGTAGTGCCCATATAGCCAGGTAATATGCCCCTTATAGCCAGGTAATATGCCCCTTATAGTCAGGTAGTGCCCATATAGCCAGGTAATATGCCCCTTATAGTCAGGTAGTGACCATATAGCCAGGTAATATGCCCCTTATAGTCAGGTAGTGCCCATATAGCCAGGTAATATGCCCCTTATAGTCAGGTAGTGCCTACATAGTCAGGTAATATGCCCCTTATAGCCAGGTAGTGCCCATATAGCCAGGTAATATGCCCTTTATAGCCAGGTAGCGCCCATATAGCCAGGTAATATGCCCCTTATAGCCAGGCAGTGCCTATATAGCCAGGCATTGCCCCCTGTAGTTAATGATAATAAAATAAATAAATAAATAAATAAATAAAAAGGACTTAACTCACCACGATCCAACAGTCCACACATCCAGCTCATGGAGCTGCTGCTGCTGCTGAGCAGTTTAAGTTGCGTGACCTCGTCACGGCGCTTACGCTGTCTCACAGCTCCCAGAGATCTCCTCGGCGGCAGAGCTGCCCTGCAACGCTTGGATTTCTTCGGCTGGCAGCTCTGCCACCGAGGAGATCCCTGGGATGCTGATACATACAGGGGAGTGTGTGTAGCTGCTGAGTGACTACACGGCCGTGTTACAACGGCAGCACAGTCAGAGGCCGATCCCCGGAGGGGCAAGGTGGGAGTTGCCCCCCTCGGGTGAACGGACCACCGGCGCCCCGGGCGATCGCCGCCTCGCCCGCCCCTAGGAACGGCCCTGTACATACATTATATAAAAAGACACATATATATGTTTTTCTCACCATTTGACATGAAATCAGAATAAACTTTTCCCGTTTTAGGTCAAATAGGATTACCAACATTATTTATAATTAGTGAGGAGCGATTACGTTGACTATCGTCATCGGGTCGATAGTCAATATCGGCAATTATCAAGACGATTTCCGATAGTCGATAATAGATTATCGCCGATCACCATTAAAGTCTATGGGAGAGCAACAACACCTTCATTCTTACACCCAAACAGGGCTGGAGAAGCTGGAATTAACATCCACAACAGTCAAATGGATACGTGCTACATCTTAGGCAACACACTTAGGTTATAAAAGCCACAGAAAAAAACTCACAGACCATTTACTATCCCTGTCTTGTACCACAGCATGATCCTTAGACCTGCATCACCCACAAATTAAAAAGTGCCAGAAGGCAGTATGATTTGAACCATTATTTTACTTGAATGGACTTGATATACTGTCCTGGAACGCCGCATGAGCCCCCAAAAACCCCATGGGCCCCCAGATTAAAAAGGCCGGGGAAAAGGAAATCTTTCAACCCCCATTTTATTTTTTAAATGGACATTAAAAAACCTGTCCTGGCCACAGTAAAGGGGGCATCAAACCCGTTTACCCCCAAAATTAAAAAGGGCCGGGAAAAAGGAAATCTTTGAACCACCATTTTAGTTTCACTGGACTTTGACAAACCCCGCCTTTAGCCCCCCAAACATGACCCCCCCAAACCCGCAACCCCCCGAAATTTTTAAAAATGCCGGGGGAAAGGAGTCTTTCAAACCCCCATTTTAAATTTCACTGGACATTGACTATTTTATGTCCTGTTTCCGGGCCCCAAAAAGACCTCTTAAAACCCGTTTGAAACCCCCCAATCACCCAAAATGGCCCCAAAAGGTTCCATTAAAAATTTTTATTTTTTTTTGGGAACTGACTTTTTTTTACAGGGAATTTATTTAGGAAGTTTTTTTTATAGTTTTACATTAAAAATCTTTTTTCTTTTTTTTTTAAGTGTGATAAAAATACAAAACACCCCTCCTGCATTTTTTAAAGGGTTTTTTTTTTTCAGTGTAGTTTTTGTTTAAATTTTGTCCACACACCCCCCCTAAGTAATAAAAAAATGTCCTAATTAATTCCCCCAAAAACCCTTCCTTTTGGTTGAGAAGACCTTTGCCCTTTCCCGGCTTCTTAGGTAATTCCCAATCAATTCAATGGCTTCATTTTTTCCCCCAAATCTTCTTCAGTATTTTGGGACAGACAACCCCCCAGAGATCAAATTGGGGACCCCTTAAATGACCTCCAGCCCCAGAAAATTTTAAGGGCCCCAAAATTTTGCTAATTTTTGTCCCCCCGGAGTCCTTTTTTTACACAAATTAACCTCACAGGGAAAAAAAACCCTTTTTTTAAAAACTGATTTTTTTTGATAAATTTGGGAAATCTCCTGATTGCCCCAACGGTTTAGGGGCCATGCTTTCGTCCCCCTCTGTTTAAAACCCCGGGGGTCCCGCTGCCAGGGCCCAGACGACAGGGGGGTCGGGGGAGAGCCCAAAGGCCCAGGTCTGTCATCTATTAACACCATTCAGCTTTCCAGGGCCCCGGGGTTACAGGGGTGCGGTGAGAGCCCCCGGCTTTCGTCCGTCATCTAAATTTAAAACTTTTAAAAATGCCCCCCATGACGCAGCAACGAAAAAAAGTCCCTGCTGGAAGAAAGTGCGGAAGCCCCCAAATGTGAGGGAAGACCCCCAGCCTTTTCCCCAAATAAAACAGTCAAACCTGGGTAGCGCTTTTTTTTCCCCCCCCCCGATGAGTGCGGGCCAATTTTAACTTTACTTGGAAAAAACTGGTGGTTAACGCTCCGGGTTTCCCCCCGGGTTGGGCCCCTTTTTTTTGGGGGATTCTTTTTTTTCATTTTTATCAAAAGGTTGGGGGGCATTGTCTCTGTTCTTTGTTCCCCTGTCCCCTTTCTTCATACTACAAGTCCTTTGAATAACCTACTTTTTGGGCAAGTTCTTCCTGTACCCCCCCCTTTTACAATCCGAGGAATTTTTTTAACCAGTTTTTGACATGCAAGTTTTTTAGTAGGTTTAAAATTTTAGGAAAAAAAAACATTTTTAAAAGGGCCCGCACCATCACCCTTGGGGCCACTCTTGACAAAATTTTGGGAAAAACAAAAGTCGTTAGAAAAACCCCATTTTTTAAAAAGGACCCATAGTCTGGTGCATTTCACAGCAAAAAAGCCCCCAAAAAAATTTAAAACAAAGACCCCTGAGCCCCCTTTTGACAATTGTGAAGAACCAAAAGTCTGTTAAAAAAAAATTTTTTTTTTTTAAAAGGACCGGGTTTTAAGCTGCATTCACACAAAAAAGCCCCCCCAAAAATTTAAAACATGACCCTTGAGCCCAAATTTTTACAATTGTGAAAAAAACAAATGTCTGTTTTGAAACCAAATTTTTTTTTTTAATTGGACCTGTTAGTATTGCTGCATTTCAAAGCAACATGACCCCAAAAAAAATTTTAAAAAGACTTCTCAGCCACGAAAAATTTTTGAGGGGGGAAAATGGCCCCTCAAAAGCCACATTTTTTGTTTCCCAAAAAAAATGACCAGATTTTTACCTGTATTTCACAGCAAAATGACCCCAAAAAAATATTAAAAATGGGCTTCCCCAAACCACTGTTTAAAAATTGTGAGGGGAAAAAATGCCCCTTAAAAACCACATTTCTGTTTCCCAAAGGGCCATGATTTATAGGGTGTTTTCTCACAGGGAACCCTGAAAGCCCCCAAAAAATTATAAATATTTACTTCTCAGCCATAATTTAAAAAAGTGAAAGGAGAAAATGCACTTAAAAAGCCCATTTCTGTTCCCAAAAAACCATAATTATAGCTGTTCTCACAGCAACAAATGAAAGTAATCGCGCGCTGCCCCTCCTCGGGGGCACCGGGGCGTCCCCAGGCCCGGGGCCCGAGGAGTGCCGGAGGGGCGCGCGGTGCAGAGGAAAGAAGAGGAGGGGCGCGGCCGGGAAGCTGGGTTATTAATGTTTTTTTATTTTTTAAAATGCCTGCCCGTGTGGGCCCCCTTTTATACTGCCTGGGGGCCCCTTTTAAAGGGCCCGCCTGTGGCCCCTTTTATACTGTCTGTGGCCCCCCATAAAAACCTGTGGCCCCATAAAAACCGCCTGTGGCCCCCATAATGCCTGTTTGGGCCCCTTATATACTGCCTGTGGCCCCCATTTTACTGCCCCGGGGGCCCCTAAAATTTTCTTTGCCCCCATAATGCCCGGGCCCCTATATACTGCCCGTTGGGCCCCCTTTTATGCCCCGTGGGCCCCCATAAAGCCTGTGGCCCCCTATATAAACTGCCTTTGGCCCCCCCAAAAATGCCCGCCTGTGGCCCCTAATACTGCCCGTGGCCCCCCATAATGCCTTTCCTATGTGCCCCCCAAAACTGTCTGCCTGGGGTGCCCCCTATAATACTGCCTGGGGCCCCTAAATTTCCCCCTTTTTGGCCCCCCCTTTCGCCCGCCTTTTGGCCCCTATTATTTCCCGCTGGTGCCCCCATTGCTGTCGGGGGGCCCCCATATGGGCCGCCTGTTTCCCCATACACCTGCCTGAGCCCTATAAAAAGCCTCCCCGAGCCCTATTTAAAGCCGCCTGGGGCCCCCTTTTTACCTGCCCTTTTGGCCCCCGTTATATTTTGCCCCGTGTTCCGCTAATTTTCCCGCCTTTAGCCCCTATATATTAACCCGCCTGAGTGCCCCCATATCTATATACCTGCCTGAGTGACCCTATATCTATATACCTGCCTGAGAGTTACCCTATGTCTATATACCTGCCTGAGAGTGACCCTATGTCTATATACCTGCCTGAGAGTGACCATATGTCTATTTACCTGCCTGAGTGCCCCTATATCTATATACCTACCTGTCTAAGGGACAATATACATAAAACCTGCCTGACTGAGAGGCATATCTATATACCTGTCTAACTGAGGGGACTTATATACCTATAAGTAAGGAGTTGCTGGAAATGTGAGGATTCTAAGATATTTGTGTCCAAATCTCGGGGACGATGTGCTGGGAGAAACCAGCATGAAGCTGTGAACCAGATGGAGAAGAAAAGGGAAAGTGAACGACGCTGATCAGAAATGATGTCTCCTGTGAGTCAGTAAATGTAACTGCAGTGTAATCACATATATTTCGGCAGAGCGTCTACATACAACTAGTATCTACCATTATCTGGTCACTGTATGGCGGTGGTATATGTAATATGAGCCTGTGTCACACGTGGGGGTCGCGTTCGGTCAGGGTCTGGCAGGATTATTTGAGCCTTAAGTAGTAATAGTTTAGGGTCTTTGTTTTGTAGGAGTGTTTTTAGTAACAATCCTTTGTCTGGTAGATTTGCTCCATGTATCGGTGATTATTTTGGGGATTGTTATTTGTAATGTATTACACTGTCATACAGAGGGAGCGATTTTGAAAAAGCTAATTTGTCATTGTGCAGTGACTGCTGAGGAGATGGATGGAGCTAGTGGAATATGCAGAAAACTAGTAAACCGGGGAGGGGGAGGGAAAAGGGTTTTTATTGTTTCAGAAAGAAAAAATTTGAAAAAGGATGGAAGAGTTTTGGAAAGTTTTATTAAAAGAGGCAAATCACAGCTATCTCAAATCCTCAAATCAAAACAAAATTGCTGGATTCAAATTTTAATTTGCAAGGTACCCTATCAACAAAGCTTGACTGACCAAAAGTAAAAAAAAACACCTATCTGAAATGTATCGGATAAAAAAGGTTTTTTGACCTACCAATACACCTTTTGGACTACAAAATTGTGGTTTCCCAAAATTTAAGTGAAGGTACCCCCTATCAACAAAGTTTGATGACCAAAAGGAAAAAAACCGTATCTAAATGTATAGGGAAAATAAAAGGTATTTTTGGCACCTATCAAAATCGGGGTGACTACAAAATGCTGGTTTCAAATTAAGTGCAAGGTACCTCTATAACAAAGCTTACTGACCAAAAGTGAAAAAAAACACCTATTTAAAAATGTATCGGATAATAAAGTATTTTTGGCCCCTATCAATCACCTTTTTGGACTACAAAATTGCTGGATTCAAATTTAACTGCAAGGTACCCTATAAAACAAAGCTTGACTCCCAAAAATGAAAAAAACACGTATCAAAAATGTATATGGTTTAAAAAAAGGTTTTTTTTGGCCCCTACAATACCCCTGTGGTGCAGTGTTGACGATTATTTTGGCCTCGAAAATGGGTCGAGGCGTATCCGCCCATCATCGCAAGATATTCGTTGGTCATGGTAGTTATGATCGATGCCCCTTTAAAAGTCTTGGGGAGCAAAAACACCTTCATTCTTACACCCAAACGGGGCTGGAGAAGCGGAAATTTAAACATCCAAAACAGTAAAATGGATACGGACTTTTTAGGCAACAATTAGGTTATAAAACCCACGAAAAAAAAAATCACAGACCATTCACTACCCCTGTCTTGCACCACAGCACCCCCTTAAAACCTCAGCCCCAAAAAATTAAAAAAATGCCGAAGGAGTAGATTTGAACCATATTTTTTTTGAACGGACATTGAATTCCCCTGTCCTGGAACGCAGCAGACCCCCAAACCTTTGCATGACCCCCCATTTTTAAAAAAAGTCCCGGGAAAAAGGAGTCTTTCAACCCCTTTTTAGTTTCACTGGAATAGACTACCCCTGCCCTGGGCCACAGCATGAGCTCCAAACCTGCATGACCCCAGATTAAAAAAGTGCGGGAAAGGAGTCTTTAAAACCCCCCCTTTTTAGTTTCACTGGACATGGCTATCCCTTCCGGGGCCACAGCTTGAGCCCAAACCTGCATGACCCCAGATTAAAAAGTGCCGAAAAAAGGAGTCTTTGAACCCCATTTTAGTTTTACGGGGACATATACTGTCCCTGTCCTGGGTGCGCTTGCCCCCCCCGTATGAGTGCGGCAAATTGAGCTTTAATTTGGAAAAAATTGGTGGTTAACGTCCTGTTCCACCCAGGTGCCCTTTTTCTTGGCATTCTTTTTTTTTTTTACTCAAGTGCTGGAGGAAATTGTCTCGTACTTTTTTTCTCTGCCCGGCTCCATACACTTTCCTCTAAAAACCTACATCTTAATTTTTTCCTTTTACCCCCGTGTACAAAAGAGGAATTTTTTTTACCAGCATTTTGCTGCAAGTTTTTTTTTAAGTTTAATTCGAAAACAAATTTTTAAAAAAGGAATGGAATCCCACTTCTTTTTTTCTCTTTTTTTAATTGTATTAAAAAGGGTTGTTCATACAGGGGTTGGACTATGTTAAAAATCTTTTCAAAAAAAGTATTTTGCAAAATGTGTCCCTTAACAGGGGCCTACCTATTCCTTTTTGACGGGGCCATCCCCTTGACCCTTTGACAATTGGAAGAACAAATGTCTGTTTGAACAAAAAATTTTTATAATAGGACTGTAGTCAGTGCATGTCACAACAAAATGCCCTCAAAAAATTTAAAGATGACCCTTGACCATTTGGACAATTGTGAAAAACAAAAGTTATTAGAAACAAAATTTTTTTTTTTAATAGGACCTGTGTTAGTGCATTACAGCAAAAGCCCCCCAAAATTCAAACCCCACCCCGGGGGCCACTTTGGACCGTGAAGAAAAATGTCTGTTAGAAAAACATTTTTTTATAATAGGACCTGTAGTATAGCGCTGTCACAGCAAAATACCCCCCAAAATTCAAGCTGACCCCTTGAGCCCCTTGGGACAATTGGGGAAGAAAAATGTCGTTAGAAAACAACATTTTTTTAATAAAAACCTGATTAGCTGATGTCACAGCAAATTTTGGCCCCAAAAATTCAAACAGACCCTTTTCCCTTTGGCAATTGTGGAACAAATGTCTTAAAAAAATTTTTTTTTTTAATACGCTGTAGTATTGCTGATTTCAAAAGCAGCTGACCCCAAAAAATTTAAAAAGATTCTCAGCCACTGTTTAAAAAATTTGGGAGGGAGAAATGCCCCTTAGAAGCCACATTTTTGTTCCAGAAGACCATTATTATATGCTTGTGAATCTTCACAAGCAACTGACCCCAAAAAAAATTATAAATATGACTTCTCAGCCACTTTTAAATATTGTGATTGAGAAATGCAGCTTAAAAAAAAGCAACATTTCTGTGCCAAAGGCCCATGATTATATTGTTTTATCTCACAGCAGACATGACCCCAAAAAATTAATAAAATATGACTTCTCTGCCACTTTAAAAATAGTGTGTCTTGGGCGAAATGGCACTTAAAATGCCACATTGTCTGATTCCAAAAGTGACCAAATTATAGCTTTATCTCACAGCAACATGACCCAAAACCATTGACAATGCGAAACTTCTAAAGATTAAAGTGAATAAATGGAATACGGTCTGTCTTAGATCATGAAAACCTATGCTGTCTTTGACAGTCTCCTCACAGCAAAACCAGCAACATGAACTTTGGAAAAGAGAATAAAAAATTGCAGTAAGAAATGAACATTTTAAAAAAAAGTGTTTCAATAGGACCAGTTCTGTTTGAAACGGAGATGTGAAGTTAGACCGGCAACTAATCGAGTTTGACCTCGGCAATTGGGTGCCTCAGACACATCAGAGATCCAATGCCTGAATTCATCTGATGAAAGTCCAAACAACCACATTATCTGTGGAAAGCCGGATGCGTTTTTTCTGTAATGACCCCTCCAGCTGTGCTGAAGGTCCGCTCGAATATGACAGCTGGCTGAGCTGGGCAGACAACACCTCTATGGCGTGGCGAGCGAGGCTTTGTGGCCATTCGGCCATTTAGGATACCACAGAAGTCTAATGCGGGTCCGGAACACATACAAAAACATTGGTGTTAGAAGACGCAGATAGTCGTGCACCCATGAACCTTAAGCTGGTCTCTGTGTGTTTGAGGTATTGTGCCCTGGCATTGCCAGCGTTGGTTGAGGTGGTAATAAAGATTGCAGGGTCACCCATTAGGCATTCTGCCACCTTGTCCTGCTGCTGCAGCCGACTACTGCTACTTGGCGGACACTACTGCTGTCCCGTCCCCCCCCCCCCCCCCGCTGATGTTGTTCCACCGTGACATTTGGGGTAGATACTGTGAAGCCAGACGCAACAATGTCTCCAGTTTGATCAATAGCAAGGTCTCCATTTCCTGCATTTTACTCTCTATTTGGGTGGTGGAAGAAAAGTGTTTTTTGAGTCTTTTGTACCGGGATCCAGGAGGGTGGCCACCCAGTAACTGTTGTTCATTTTGAATGGCCTTAATGCGAGGATCATGTTGGAGGAATGGAGCATCCAGCACTCATGTGAGAGATGGAGCCTTGATTTCCCAAGCATCTGGGTCGAGGGGCACTCGCAAACTGATATCTTCCTCGATCTTCCTCTCTCCGCTCTCAAATTTCCGCGCCAACCTCTTTCCAAGGCAAGGACTTCGGTGGAACGTCGGTGTCTAGGAATACCTCCTCCTCCTCCTCCTCCTCCGTGCCTCCGGCACACTTCAACACAGGCCCTGAATTGCCTGATATTATGACACCCTAGAGAGCTGATGCACCAACCTTGCACTAGGCCCTGGATCCGAACCACTGCTTAAAGAAGACCGATGGAAATTGTGAAACTGTCCGGCCTTAGAGTTGGATTTGACAGAGATAAAGCGTTGCCAGTGTCCGCATCTGTGTCCGTCTCCTCTCCTTTGCTGGCGGGACCAGTTTGTTTCAGATGTCCCAAAGATCGTTCCGAACTAAGATCACCATAATGAGCACATGGCTGACAAGGGCATTTGTCCTCACTGACCATTTTGGTGGCTTCTCAAAACAGGCAAGGATGTGCATAGCTCTTTCACCTGCCTCCACTCTCGGTGGCTCAACACCCCGATGTTCGCCCGCTGCTTGTCAGGCCATGTTTCACTTCGTAATGCGTAATGGCATTGCTCTGCTGCCACAATCGTTTGGGAGTAAAAAACATGTGGAGGGTGGAATGCCAGCGTTTCCCCCTACTTCAGCAATGAAGACGGTTGACAGGGAGGGCCGAGCTGACGCTGTGCACACGCAGCAGGCGGGACGAAGCAGGGTGCGTAACGTCGGAAGTGCGAAACTTAGACTTTTCGAGCCTTCCTCAGCAGGCAGTCCCAGACCCCGTGTAGCTCTTAGAAATTTCTGGACTACAAGTGTTCAGACATGTGCCAGGCAGGGATGTGCTCCAGCCTACCGATCTTAAGGGCGTTCCAGCAGATTTTAGCCCGTTTATCGACACCACCGATGCCTGGCACAAGGTTCTGGCACCCAGCCCCAGCGCTCGTCTCGTTGCGGAGAGCCATCTCACATATCTCCTTACCTGTGGTGTGGACTGTCTCCAAGACAGATATGATTTCAACAGGCCTGTTTCTCTGGCACGGAATGCCACCATAGGACCTTGTTGGGGAAAGACCCCTGCACCATCCCTGCATTTTAAGAGCGTGCGCCGAGCCTGAGAGCCCACCGCGTCACCCCCAGAGACATCCACCCAGCTCACCCAGTGTGCTGATCACAGAGAATAATAGCGGCCTTGGCCGTGTCTTACTAGTCCATGTGTCGTGTGTGAGATGTAACTTTTCCGAGGACACAGATGCCGACAACGCGCTTGAACTTTTAGATGACACGAGCTGGCCAGTGTAGGGATTGGCTTTTTCTGCAAATGAAAATGCCTGCTCGGCATCTGTATTGGGGGCAGGCGAGCGCCATGACGTGGCGGAACCCATCTGTGTCCCCAGACGGAAAGGCAACATTCAAGCCAAAAATCCTGGCAAATGCGACATTCAGGCTTATGGCTTAGGGAATGGTTTGGGTTAAAAGTGTTTCATCTGCTCCCAAACCTGGAAGACAGAAGGCTGGCTGCTATAGACTGGCCGCTGTGCGGCGTGAAGGTCATCAAACTGTGGGAGGAGAAGGGTAGGATGGGTCTCTGGTGGTGCTGGAGGTACTTTCGGTCGATGGTGGAGGCAGAAGCTAAGGCTGATCCCTGATCATGAGCGCTGAGGGGTCATGGGCACTGAGGAACGCTTGGTGGTGCGGAGGAGGGACGGATACAGATGGGTGTGACAGTGGGGGTTGGAGGCTGCGTTGGTTTGCCTTTTTTGGCCAAGTGTTGCCTCCCATTTCAACTCATGCAATTTCGCTGCATGTGACTGAGGGACATGTTTTGGTGGTGGTTAAACCACCTAAGGTCTTGCCTCTACTTAGCGTTTACGGCAAAGGGGGCATATGACAATCGTCTGGGTAAATCAAGAGGTTTGCTCAAGAAGGACCAGGCTGAGAGGTCCTGGACCTTTTTGACAGCGATAACGAGGAGCGGGGGTTTTGCGCTGACCGTGGCTTGGTGGAATCATATCAGTCGGACATCTGCGACCGCCCAGCTCTCCTTTTGAGTGTGGAACCTGTACTGACCCTACCCCATCGACTTCCTCCATGTCCAGTGAAAAGACGCTCGCAAGAAAATTCGTCTGAAAAGACACAGTTGGTATCCCAATGGTCGTATCAATCATCAGGCATCAACACAAGATGACTCTGACGACCTGACTTTCTGCATCCAGGATCTGCCGCTACAAGCAAGAGGGACTGCAAGGCGATGCCGACCGCCCGTAGATTTTTCCGATTGACCTGCTTCCTTCTCCTCTCTAATGCATCAGTAACTGGGCGTCAGAGCAGAGAAAAATCAACCTCTTCGTCCTCTAGATGCTTTTAACATGCCTTATCTGACCCCAACTGCATTTTGTCATCAAAGAGGTCTTCAGAAATATGGATTATCCACAGTGGTGGGTACACGAGTTGACATTTAGGGCTGCTTCATGTTGGATCGTGATGCTGGTGAAGCTGAAGACGACATTTGTGGCCGTGACTTGGTGAGGACGAGGAGGTAAGACTGGGCTGGATAGCAGGTTCATTAACCACTGAAGGACAGATTGGCGACGATGTTTCGTTACTGAGATTAAAGGGGCCCTGGCCCAGCGTACGGCCTGACGGCCCTGCAACTGAAAATTCGCTGGCTTTCTGTTTCGTCGCCGGGAAAGGAAAGCACCTTTCTCGTACCTCTCCCTCCAGCCCAACCCCCTTTGCTCGCTACCACCTGAATTTCGCTCCATGTCCAGAAATATAAAAATTTTAAAGGTATGGAAAGTTTTTGGAAAATCTTTATTAAAAGCCGGGAAATCACAGCTATTCTCAAATCCCTCAAATTTAAAACAAAAATTTCGGATTCAAATTTAACTGCAAAGTAGATCTATCAAAAAAAGCTGATGACCAAAAATGAAAAAAAAACCCCTGTCTAAATGTATACGGATATTTTTTGGTTTTTTGGCACCTTTCAATTCCCTGTGGTGACTCAAAATTGCTGTATTCGAATTTAACGCAAAGTAATCTATCAAAAAAAGCTGGGCCCGCGGCAAGTGAAAAAACACGATCTTAAATGATTCAATATAAAAGGGATTTTTGGCACCTATAATTCACCCTTTGGGGATACAAAAAAATTTCTGTATTTAATTAAAGTGCAAGGGGGGCCTCAATGAAAAAAAGCTGTAGTGCGCCAAAGTGAAAAAACACGTATCGTAATGTTTTTGTATAATAAAAAAGGGTTTTTTTTTTGGACCTATCAATTCACCTGTGGTAACTACACAATTGCTGGATTCAAATTTAACTGCAAGGTGGCTCTATCAAAAAATCTGGGGCTGGGCAAAAGTGCAAAAAAAATTTGTAATGTATTCGGTAATAAAAAGGGTTTTTTTGGCATCTTTCAATTCACCCGTGGTGACTACAAAATTTCGTATTCACATTTAAGTGCAAGGGGGCCTCAAAGAACAAAGCTGTAATGCGCCACATGAAAAAAAAGTATCGTAATGTATTTGATAATAAAAGGTATTTTTTGGCACCCACAATTCACCTGTGGTAACTACACAAATGCTGGTTAAATTTAACTGCAAGGTGGCTCTTCAACAAATCTG
The DNA here is from genome assembly GCA_025379985.1 of Phyllomedusa bahiana. Taxonomy (NCBI): domain Eukaryota; kingdom Metazoa; phylum Chordata; class Amphibia; order Anura; family Hylidae; genus Phyllomedusa; species Phyllomedusa bahiana. The sequence continues at coordinate 47,218 of JAODAL010004003.1, forward strand.
GACTGGGCAAAAGTGCAAAAAACACGTATCTGTAATGTATGCGGATAACAAAAGGTATTTTTTGGCACCTATCAATTCACCTGTGGTAACTACAAAATTGCTGTATTCAAATTTAAATGCAAAGTAGATCTATCATCAAAGCTGGTCTGTGCCAAAGTGAAAAAACACGTATCTTAAATGTATTCGGATAATAAAAGTTATTTTTGGCACCTATCAATTCACCTGTGGTGACTACAAAATTGCTGTATTCACATTTAAGTGCAAGGTGCCTCAATGAACAAAGCTGTAGTGCGTCAAAGTAAAAAAAACACATATCTGTAATGTACTCGGATAATAAAAGGTATTTTTGGCACCTATCAATTCACCTGTGGTAACTAGTGTTGAGCGATTACGTTGGATATCGACATCGGGCGATAGTCGATAGTCGGCCACCATCGATAAGATTTTTCGATAGTGAGCAGTCGATTATGAGCGATGACCATTAAAGTCTATGGGAGAGCAACCAACCCCTTTCATTCTTACACCCAAACAGGGCTGGAAAGCTGGAATTAACACCACAACAGTCAAAATGGTACGTGCTACATCTTAGGCAACACATTAGGTTATTAAAAGCCACAAAAAAAAAAACACACACCATTCCACTATCCCTGTCTTGTACCACAGCATGACCCTTAAACCTGCATCACCCACAAATTTAAAAAGTGCCAGAAGGCAGTATGATTTGAACCATCATCTTACTTGAACTGGACATTGAATATCCCTGTCCTGGAACGCAGCATAAGCCCCAAACCTGCATGACCCCCAGATTTAAAAGTGCCGAAAAAGGAGTCTTTCAACCACCATTTTAGTTTCACTGGACATTGACTATCCCTGTCCTGGGCCACAGCATGAGCCCCAAACCTGCATGACCCCCACATTTAAAAAGTGCCAGAAAAAGGAGTCTTTCACCCACCATTTTAGTTTCACTAAGACAAATGACTTATACCTGTCCTGGGCCACAGCATGAGCCCGCAAACCTGCATACCCCCAGATTTAAAAAGTGCGCCCGAAAAAGGAGTCTTTCAACCACCATTTAGTTTGAACTGGACATTGCCTATGCCTTGTTCTGGACCACAGCATGACCCCAAAACCCGCATGATCCAGCTGACGAGGCTGATGAACGACATGATGTGGCCGTGACTGGGAGGACGGGAGGTAATACCTGCTAGATGCAGGTTGCATTAACCACTGAAGGACAGATGGCGAGCGATGTTCGTTACTTAGATTCAACAGGTCCCCCTGACCTCGCAGCGATGACAAGGCCGGAGAACGTCCTGCAACTGACGGGGATCCGCTGGCATGCGTGTTGTCGCCAGCACTGGAAGGAGCACCTTCTCTCGTACCTCTAGCACCCCTCCATGTGCTAACCCCCTCTTTCATCGCTTACCACCCCTGCCATTTTCGCATCCATGTTCAGAAATAAAAAATTTGAGAAGGTATGGAATAGTTTTGAAAGTCTCTTATTAAAAGTGTCAAATCACAGCTAAATTCTCAAATCCCTCTAATCAAACAAAATTGCTGGATTCAAATTTAACTGCCAAGGTTCATCAACAAATCTGGACTGGGCAAAAGTAAAAAAAACGCGTACCTGTTATGTTTTCGAAATACAACGGTATTTTTGCACCTTTCAATTCACACTGTGGTGACTAAGAAATGCCTTGTTTAAGATTTATGTGGATGCTCCGTCAATGAACAAAGCTGTGATCGCAAAAGTAAACAAACAAGTATCTGTTATGTTTTCGTATAAAAACGCAGGTATTTTTTGCACCTTCAATTCACCTGTGGTGACTATAGAATTGCTGTTTTTAAGATTTACGTGATGCTGGCGTCAATGATCAAAGCTGGGTGCGCAAAAGTCAAAAAACACGTATCTGTTATGTTTTCGTATAATACACGTATTTTTTGGCACCTTTCAATTCACCTGTGTTGACTTAAGAATTGCGTTTTAAGATTTACGTGTATGCTTGCATCAATGAACAAAGCTGGTGGCCAAAATCAAAAAACAACGTATCTGTTATGTTTTTCAGTATATCACGGTATTTTTTTGCACCTTTCAATTCACCTGTGGTGACTGACAAAATTGCTGTTTTAAGATTATGTGGATATGCTGCGTCAATGAACAAAGCTTGTTGCGCAAAAGTCAAAAAACACGTATCTTTATGTTTTTCGTATGATACACGGTATTTTTGGCAACAAAACGACCTGTGTTACTACAAGATTGCATGGATTTGTAATTTAAACTGCAAGGTGGATATAATCAACACAGGTGGAATTGATAAAATTTAAAAATGAAAAAACCTATCTGAAAATGTATACTGATAATAAAAGTGGATTTTTGCACCTAACAAAGAGACCAGCAAGTTACTAAAATGATGTGTAATCCAATATAATTTGTCATGCAGCCCAATATCCAGGAAATATTTCAATAGCAAACTGTTAATAAAAAAGAATATTCCACTACAATGTCTACGCTAAGTCTTGGTGAACTTTATCCAGTTTCTTTATAGATAGAGCTTGTCTGTGTTCGCACCGCGGGCCCCCCCCCCCCCTGTGTCCCTCCGTGACTTTAACAGCGGTAGAATGCTGCTTTAAAATTCTATAGCTACCTACATAAAAAAAAATTTTTTCCCCTCCCCCCCCCCCCTTTTTATTTTCGAATCTCTAACTAACTAAATTGGGAAGGATCACATCTAATAGATAAGTTTCTCTGTGCAGAAATAGACTAATTTCGCTGAGCTGTTTGGTCCACAGGCAGAGCCGCCGTCCTATCCTATTAGACGCTGAAGAGACACCTAAGGCTGAACAGGAAACGCTGTTCAATGTAATACGAGGTCATGTGATTTTTTCCAGCCATTCGGAACCATACACATCCCATTCAAGACGTCGCACACACATCTACCTGCTCTATTCTGTAATTCGGATTTGCTGCCGCCAAAATTACAGTAAGCTCGCGAAAATGGCGCGATCTAATAGTATGATGCACATATTTTAACCATAATAATTCGAATGATCTGAAAATTTCGATCACCATAAAAAACCTTGCCGATTTCAACTTTGTCGATACCAAAACGCTTAACACTAGTGGTAACTACACAATTGCGTATTCAAATTTAACTGCAAGGTGGCTCTATCAACATATCTGGACTCGTCAAAAAGCGGCAAAAATACACTATCTGTCTAATGTATTCGGATAAGTAAAAGGTATTTTTTGGACCTAACAATTCACCTTTGTGACTACAAAATTGCTGTATTCAAAATTTAATCTGCAAATTACATCTATCAACAAAGCTGTGGCCTGCGCCAAAGTGAAAGAAACAGCGTATCTGAAATGTATTCGGATAATAAAAGGTATATTTGGCACCTATTCAATTCACCTGTGGTGACTACAAAAATTGCTTTATTCTCACATTAAGTGTCAAGGGTGCCTCAATGAACAAAGCTGTAGTTGCGCCAAAGTGAAAAATAAACACGTATCAGTAATGTATTTGGATAATAAAAGGGTATTATTTGCACCTATCCATTCACCTTGGTAAACTACACAATCGCTGGATTCAAATTTTACTGCAAGTGGCTCTATCAACAATCTGGACTGGTGCAAAAGTGCAAAAAACACTAGTCTGTAATGTATTCGGATAAAAAAAGGTATTTTTTGCACCTATCAATTTCACCTGTGTAACTACTAACAATTGGCTGGATTCAAATTTAACTGCAAGGTGGCTCTATCAACAAATCCTGGACTGGGCCAAAAGTGCAAAAAACGACGTATCTGTAATGTATTCAGATTAATAAAAGGTATTTTTTGGGCACCTTTCAATTTCACCTGTGGTGACTAACTAAAATTTCTGTATTCACATTTAGTGTAAGTTGCCTCAATGAACAAGGCTGTAGTGCGCCAAAGTGAAAAAAACACGTACTTTAATGTATTTCGGATAATAAAAGGTATTTTTTATTTGGCACCTATCAATTCACCTGTGGTAACTACACAATTGCTGGATTCAAATTTAACTGCCAAGTGGCTCTATCACTATATCTGGACGTGGCAAAGTGCAAAAAACAAGTATCTGTAATGTATTACAGGATAATAAAAAGGTATTTTTTGGCATCCTATCAATTCACCTGTGGTAACTTACACAATTGCTGGATTTCAAAATTAACTGCGAATGAGGCTCTATCACATATTCGGACTGGGGCAAAAGTGCAAAAAAAAACACGTAACTGGTAATGTTATTCGGATAATAAAAGGTATTTTTTGGCACCTATCAATTCACCTGTGGTGACTACAAAATTGCTGTATTCACGTTTTTAATTTATTTAACATGCAAAGTAGACTATCACTAAGCTGGCCTGCGCCAAACTAAAAAACACGATCTGAAATGTATTCGGATAATAAAAGGATATTTATGGCCCTTTTACAATTCACCTGTGGTGACAACAAAAATTCGGGATTAACATTTAAGTGCAAGGTGCCCATCATTGAACAAAGCTGTAGTGCGCCAAAGTGAAAAACACAATCAGTAATGTAATCAGATAATAAAAGTATTTTTGGTCACCTATCAACCTGTACTGACAACAAAATTGCTGGATACATATTTAAATTGCAAGGTACCTCTATCAACAAGCTTGACTGACCAAAGTGAAAAAAAACACGTAGCATGAAAATTTATAAACGGATAATAAAAGTATTTTTGGCACCTATCATACACCTGTGGTGACTACAAAAAGTGCCTGGATTCAATTTAAGTGCAAAGGTACCTCTATCAACCAAGCTGACTTACCTAAAAGTGAAAAAAAACACCTATCCTGAAATGTATACGCATAATAAAAGTGGAGTTTCTGCACCTAACAAATAGACCTGCATTTCTCTAGAAAAAATCTGTACCTAATATAATACAGGCTGCCCAACTCTAAGTAATATTTACCACAGAAAACTGTTAATAATAAAGCTATTGCAATGTAATGTCTACACTAAGTCTGGGTGCACAATATCCAGCATCCTTTAAAGAGCTTGTCTGTGTTCCCCCGCTCCCCCCGTGACTTTACAGCGGTAGATGCTCCTTTAAAATTCTCAGCCTAATTACCTAAAATCTGCACATCTCTGATCTACCTAAGTTCTAAGGTTCACAGCTAAAAGTATAGCTGTCTCTGTGAACAAATAGAATAATTTCGCTGAGCTGTTTGCACAGAGGCAGAGCGCACGTCCTACTCCTTTGAGATACTGACACACACTGATCATGAACAGGAAGGGCTGTTCTATGTAAAACGAGGTCATGTGATTTTTCCAGCCATTCGCAACCATACACATCCCAGTCATGACGTCGCAGACCCAGCTCACCCTGCTCTATTCTCTAAGCTGATTTTCTGGCCGCCAAAATGACAGGAAGCGCCGAAAATGGCGCAATATTAATAGATTATGCACAGATTTTAACCTAAATTATCGCGTGATCTAAAAAATCCGATCAACATAAAAACCGTGCCGATTTCAACTTTGTCGATAATAATCGCTCAACACTATTTATAATTGCCAAATGCCAGAATAATGAGAGAGCGAGAGAATTTCAAGGCATTTTTATTACTTTCTGAAAAGTCAAACGTTTGCATACATTTCATTAGTATTTGGTAGCATTGCCCTTACACTGTATGACTTGGGTCAAACGTTTTGGATATCCTTGCAAAAGCTTCTCACAATAGTTGGTAGGAATTTTGGCCCATTCCTCCTGACAGAACTGGTGTAACTGGCCTTGCTCGCACCTGCCTTTTCAGCTTTGTGATGGTCACTCCAAAACATTGACTTGGTAATCCTTAAGCCACTTTGTAACCAGTTTGTCAGTATACTTCGTGTCATTGTCCATTGGAAGACCCATTTCCACCCAAGCTTTAACTTCCTGACTGATGTCTTGAGATGTTTCTTCAGTATTGCCACATAATCTTCTTTCCCTCCCGCAGCATAACAAACACACGACATGATCCTGCCACCCCCATGTTTCACAGTTGGGATGTTGTTCTTAGGCTTCCAAGCTTCTCCCTTTTCCTCAAAATGTAACAATGGTCGTTATGGCCAAGAAGTTCAATTTTAGTTTCATCAGACTACAGGACAGGTCTCCAAAAATGTAGGTCTTTGTTCCTGGGTGCATTTGCAAACATTAATCTGGCTTTTATGTTTCCTTTGAAGTAATGGCTTCTTCCTGGAAGAGTAGCCTTTCAGCCAATGTTGATACAGTACTCATTTGACTGTGGATAATGACACAATCTTACCAGCTCCAACCAGCATCTTCACAAGGTCTTTTGCTCTTGGGTTGATATGCACATGTCGGACCAAAGCACGTTCATCTCTGAGACGCAGAACCCTCCTCCTTCCTAAGCGGTATGATGGCTGGACATTCCTCTCTTTCTTGTACTTGCATATAATTTTTTGTACAGGTGAACAAGGAACCTTCAGGTATCTGGAAATTGCACCCAATGATGATCCAGACTTGTGCAAGTCCACAATTCTCTTCCTGATATCTTGCCTGATTTTTTTAGACTTTCCCATGATGTTAAACACAGAAGCAGTGTGTTTCTGGTGTGCAATAAAATACAGACACAGGTGTTTCTCTAATTAACTCACATGTTGCCAATATCACCTATAGGAAAGAAAATAGAAAAAAGTCAGCTCACCGTCCATCACCGAGATGCAAGGACTCTCCAGGCCATGGAGAAACATGCAATAAACTATAGAAGTATGGTCCAGCACTCCGAAGTAGACCAATAAAAAATCACCAATTTATTAGAAAATGTTTAAAAACATGCAGCAAGCAGGCACAAAAAGGTGTAGAACAGTTTTCGCGTTTCAGGGCATCAGCCCCTTAGTCATAGCATTGGTCTACTTCGGAGTGCTGGACCATACTTCTATAGTTTATCACCTATAAGAAGCTATCATGATATCATAATATGGGCTGTCCCAAATTTTTTAAAAGCATAGTAATTCTAGAGTATGTAAACTTTTGACTTTACAGATAGTAATACAAATTCCTTAAAAACTTCTCTCTCTCATCATTTTGGCATTTAGCAGATATAATTAATTTTGGTAATCCTAAACAGGCATATGTGTGTCACGATACTGGTATATACTGCTGGAATCCAATGGCGGGGCAAGGTATAAACACAGGGATGCAGGTGGATAGCGAGGTCCCAAGTGGTAAAGGTCTGCTGCTTAGTCAGAATAGCTGAGGTATAACGGTGGAGCACACAGCAGGCAACTTGGGATAGCACAGGGTAAGCTTCTAGGAGGAGGAACAAGGCTGGAAAGGCAAGTTCCAAGGCAAGAGGGATGTAAGCCGGAGCTAAACACAATACTCAAGCAATGAGCAATAGGCTTGAGGCGTTTATATAGGAATGAGGAAACAGGAAACAAGATGGCACCTAGGTGAGACATGATCCACCATCTTGACTGAGGGCAAACTTAAGGGCAAACACAGGCAGCAAGTTCCAAAGCACATGTGTTATTTTATATGGTTATGTAAACTTCTGGTTTAAACTGTATACGACTGTTACAAGGCATCCTTCTACTGTATATCTAGGAAAACTGGGATGACAACCAATATGACTTACATTTAATTTTTTTTCTGGACTACACTGTGTTACAAATTTCCAGTATTACATACTTTTTGTTAATCCCTAACAAGGTAGATTTTCCAACCAGTCTTTTTCAACAAGTTCAGTTTCAAAATATATACCAAATTAAAGGGCTCAATAAAATTCTCAACCACTTAAGAAAGTAAGTCAGCTCAAGGATTTATATTTATTGGGGATTTCCTTAAGTACTAAATATGTTCAGAAGGATAATATTTACAGTGTATGCACCTTAATGATAAGATAAAGATTTGGACTTACAGTTTGTGGATGAATATCACACAAGCTAAATAATCAAGTGGAATCTTTATACTGAAATCTTCAAGAGAAATAATGCATAATTAGTTTTAAAACCTTTTCATTTTGTGGTTGAGATAGCACTTTCAGTAATTTGCCAAAGATGAAAATGTATAATTCATTTTATACAGTAGTACTGTAATTTACTTTTAGAGTCTTTGAAACATTCCCTCATTAAAACCGCTTCCAGCATGCATTTAAATGAGTGAAAACAGTTGAGCCTAAAAGCTTAAAGACAGCAGTAACTGAAATGTGATAAAAAAGATAGAAATTTTATAATTAAAATTGTAGCAGCTTAGATATTATGAGTCCATAGCACTAAAAACCATGCAGATTTGGGAGCAATTTGTTAAACTTGCTGTGTGTTTGTATCTACAGAGAAGACACTATTTCTGTAAGTTGATCAAGACATATTGATCTCCTCATTAAATACATTTGCTTATCTGATTAAAAGAGGGACCATGCTGTAAATTATATATCCAGTTCAGTGGATATTTACTACATCTTCTCCTTGTACAGTTCAGAGAAAATCTATTCAAAGACTATTTCTTCACCCAAAACTTATGTTGCGCTTTGGATTCAGTTCCATGACAAATATAAACAGTTGAATGCAGTTCAGCCATAATAAAATCATGGCAAAAATCAACAACAAAAAAAAATCTATCCTAACACTAACCTCAGCTTAGAGTTAGGTTTTTTTGGGGGGTTACCTTACCATTTTGTGGTGTTCCCAATGTAGCAAAATAGTAAATTAACACATAGAGCCCCATACAACACTGTAACTTTAACCCCAGCTAAGGGTTAAGGTTAATGTAAGTGTTAGATATAGGATTATGGGATTAGGTTTAGAAATAAAGATTTCAGTTTGGGATGTCTAAAATCCAAATTTTTTCACAAGTTTGATCAAACCATTATTGAACCAAACAGGAACCTATTCAAACAACAAAATACCCTTAAATTCTGGTGTAAATATAACTAAATGTAACTTAAAATAACCATATCACATTAAGAAAGGGTATTGTGAAAAGAGAGATGTAGAAGACTAAAAAAAAGTTTTAAAAAACACTAAGGGGTTCATGTCTGAAAACTGTCTTGGTCTAAGATTTTTCTTGTTGCCCATAGCAACCAATCAGGGTTCCCCTTTAATTTTTTTCAGAGCACTATATGAAATGAAAGGGGAATGCTGATTAATTGCTGTGGACAACAAGAAAAGTCTTAGACCAGGACAGTTTTCAGATATATCCCCCTTTAAGTTCAAATCACACCCCTTTTGCTAGTTTACAAATTAAACAGTGACACATAATTGGTATGGTCACATCCGTCAAAGTTTGATCTATTAAAATATAACCTCATTTATCCTGTATTCTTAACGCCAAAATTGCAGGTTTTTTTTTGTGATTTCACATCTCCTAAAAAATTAAATAAAAAGTAATCAAAAGGTTGCAGACATCTCAAAATGATACCAATAAAAACAACACCTCAGCCCACAAAAGATACACCCTCACTCAGGTACATAGATAGAATAGCAAAAAAAGCTATTGGTCGCAGAAAATGGCCCAAATTTTTTGTATTGTTATAAAAGTACAAAAACATAAAAATCATAATGAAAAAACAACATATTAATATTGTTGGAATAATATTGACCTGCAGAATACAGAAAACACATCATTTAGGGTGCGGCCACATGACAAAAGACAAAATGCTGTCTGTTTTGTGACCAGAAAAAAACATCCGTCCGCGAGTATTTTGAACTTATTTTGATACAAAATAAGGAGATTTTTAGTTATTTTTCATCACTGATTTGTGGATTTGATGCCAAATTTCAGTTGGTTTTTGGACTGTGTTTCAGTAGAAAAAAAAATAGTGATTGCAATGCATTCATGTTTGGTGCAAGAGACCATGTGATTTTTATTACTCTACCCAGTAGTCACTCCCTAAGCTTGCAGTGACCACTTTGGTTACATCGCAGCGAGAAGTGTTCTTTGTCTGCTCCAGTCAGCTCATTTGAAAATCTCTGAAAAAATTAGTCAGTTGATGCCAATCGCAACGAGGATCAGCAGCCTGTGGAAGCAGAGCTACTACGGATAAAAGTATATTGATGAGAAATGGGGCTATAAGTGGCCATGCCTTCATAATGTCTCGGTTCATCGGCGGCATAGAAGAAAAGTTTAATCACACTTGTGCATTATTTTAAATGATGTAATTATATGCAGTCATATGAATTAATCAGCAAAATACTCTAATTTTGGTTGTCCGTGCAGGCTGCACGAGGGTGTCACCACTGGGTCCACCCAATCAATGAGCTGTGCTGCAATAGAGGACATATTGGTCAAATGTACACAGAACTGAGAGGTTATGCTCTTGAAATGTGGCCTCAGGTATCTTTATTCTTCAATAGTGTTGAGCGATTGCGTTGGCTATCGAGATCGATCGATAGTCGATAGTCGGCCGCTATCGATAAGGTTTTTCGATAGTGAGCATCGATTATGCGCGATGACCATTAAAGTCTATGGGAGAACAACAACACCTTCATTATTACACCCAAACAAGGCTGGAGAAGCTGAAATGAACATCCACAACAGTCAAATGGATACGTGCTACATCTAGCAACACACTTAGGTTATAAAAGTCACAGAAAAAAAGTCACAGACCATTTACTATCCCTGTCTTGTACCACAGCCTGACCCTTAAACCTGCATCACTGACAAATTAAAAAGTGCCAGAAGGCAGTATGATTTGAACCATCATGTTATTTGAACTGGACATTGAATATCCCTGTCCTGGAACTCAGCATGAGCCCCAAACCTGCATGACCCCCACATTTAAAAAGTGACGGAAAAAGGAGTCCTTTCAACCACCATGATTAGTTCACTGGACATTGACTATACCTGTTCCTGGCACACATGAGCCCCAAACCTGCATGACCACCACAATTTAAAAAGTGCCGGAAAAAGGATCCTTTCCAACCCACCATTTTATTTGAACTGGACATTGACTATACCTGTCCCTGGGCCACAGCATGATCCCCCATAACCTGCATGACCCCCACATTTAAAAAGTGAGGCCGGAGGAAAAAGGAGTCTTTTCAACCACCATTTGAACTGACATTGACTATACCAGTCGCTGGGCCACAGCATGAGCCCCAAACGCTGTCATGACCCCCACATTTAAAAAGTGCCCGAAAAAGGAGTCTTTCTCAACCACCATTTTTAGTTGAACTGGGCATTGACTATACCTGTCCGGGCCACAGCATGAGCCCCCCCAAATACCTGCATGACCCCCACATTTAAAAAGTGCCAGAAAAAAGGAGTCTTTCAACCACCATTTTAGTTTCACTGGAACATTGACTATACTGTCCTGGGCCATAGCATGAACGCCAGGGCCCCGTGAGTTACAGTGTTGCGTGAACGCCCAGGCTGGCGTCCCGTCATCTATTAACACGCAGGTTATAATGCCCTGATGACGCACAAACGAAAACTGTCGTGCTGAGCAGAAGTGCGGAAGCGGAAGTGTTGAGAACTCCAGCCTCCTCTGTACACAGTCAATATCTGAGGGTGCGCTTGCCCCTCCATATGAGTGTGGACCAACTGAGCCTTCACTTGGAAATACTGGTGGGTTTAACGCTCATGTTACACCCCAGGTGCCCTTTATCTTGGCATCTTTTTCTCATTTTACTCACGTGCTGGAGAAATGGTCCTCTGTACTTTGTTCTCTAGTCCGTGCTCCATACATCCATGTCCTCTGAATAACCTACATCTGGTCAAGTTTTTCCGTACTGTCCCTTGTACAATTCAGAGGAATTTTTAAACAGCTATTTGTACATTGCAGTTTATTTTAGTACTTAAATTCAAGAAAACACATTTTTAAAATAGGATGGAATCCCCACCATGTCTTTTTGCTTCTCTTTTTTTCATTGTATAAAATGGGTTGTCTCAATACAGGGATTGATAGCTATGTTTAAAGATCTTGCAAAAACAAGTCAATTTGCAATATGTTCCATTAACAGTTGTCCTACCTATTCCTTATCTGACAGCACCATCCACCCATGAGCCACTCTTGACTATTGTGAAGGAACAAATGTCTGTTTAGAAACAACATTTTTAGATAGGACCTGTAGTTAGCTTCATGTCCACAGCAAAGATGCTCCCCAAAAATTCAAAGCAATGACCGAAAAAATTATAAAAATGACTGTCTCATCGACTCGTTAAAATTGTGAGGGAGAAATGCCACTTAGAACCACATTATCTGTTACAAAGGACCATGATTATTGCTGTATCTCACAGCTACATGACCCCAAAAAATTATAAATATGACTTCTCAGCCACAATTAAAAATTGTGAGGGAGAAATGCCACTTAGAAGCCACATTTCTGTTCCAAAGGACCATAATTATAGCTGTATCTCACAGCAACATGACCCCAAAAAATTATAAATATGACTTCTCAGCCACTATTAAAAATTGTGAGGGAGAAATGCCACTTAGAAGTCACATTTCTGTTCCAAAGGACCATGATTATTGCTGTATCTCACAGCAACATGACCTCAAAACCATTGACAATGCGAAAACTTCTTAAGATAAAGTGAGTAAATGGAATACGGTGTTGTCATGAAACCTTGCTGTCTTTTACAGTCTCCTCACAGCAAAACCAGCAAAATGAACTGTTGGGAAAAGAGAATAAAAATTGCAGTAAGAAATGATCATTTTAAAAAAAAGTTTTCAAGAGGACCATTTCTGTTTGAAAAGGAATGTGAAGTAGACTGGCAACTAATCGGTGACCTCGGCAATTGGGCCACAACATCATCAGAGATCCATGCCTGATTCATCTTGATGAAAGTCAAACGATCCACATTATCTGTGGAAAGCCGGATGCGTTTGTCTGTAATGACTCCTCCAGCTGTGCTGAAGGTCCGCTCAGATATGACGCTGGCTGCTGGGCAGGACAACACCTCTATGGCGTGACGAGCCAGCTCGGGCCATTCGTCCATTTTGGATACCCAGAAGTCTATTGGGTCCGGAACACATGCAAAAACATCGGTGTTGAGACGCAGATAGTCGTGCACCATGATCTTAAGCTGATCTCTGTGTGTTGGATGTGTGCCCTGCATTGCATGCGTTGGTGAGGTGGTAAACAAAGATTGCCAGAGGTCACCCATTAGGCTTCTGCCACCTTGCCTGCTGCTGCCGCTACGCCTACTTGGCACTCTACTGCTGTCACGTCGCTGATGTTGTTCCACCGTGACATTTGGGGAACGTGAAGCAGACGCAACAGATGTCTCCAGTTGATCAATCAGCAAGGTCTCCATTTCCTGCATTTTACTCTCTATTTGGGTGGTGGAAGGAAAGTGCTGATTTTTGTTTTGTACCGGGGATCCAGGAGGGTGGCCACCCAGTAACTGTTGTTCATTTTGATGGCCTTAATGCGAGGATCATGTTGGAGGAAATGGAGCATCCAAGCACTCATGTGAGAGATGGAGCCTTGATTTCCCAAGCCTCTGGGTCGAGGGGCACTAGCAAACTGATCTTCCTCATCTTCCTCCTCCGCCTCAAATTCGCGCCAACCTCTTTCCAAGGCAGGGACGTCGGTAACATCGGTGTCTAGGAATACCTCCTCCTCCTCCTCTGCCTCCGGCACAGCTTCAACACAGCCCTGACTTGCCTGAGATGATGCACCCTGAGAGCTGATGCGCCACCTTGCACTAGCTCTGGACCCCGAACCACTGCCTAATGAAGACCGATGAAATTGTGAAACTGTCGGGCCTTGTGGATTTGACGGAGAGAAAGGCTCCGTGTCCGCATCTGTGTCCGTCTCCTCCTCCGTCGCTGGCGGGACCTGTTGTTTCAGAGTGTCCAACGATCGTTCCAGAACTAAGATCACCACAATGCTCATGCTGACAAGGGCATTGTCCGCACTGACCATTTTGGTGGCTTCTTCAAAACTGGCAAGGATGGTGCAGAGCTCTTTCACCTGCCTCCACTCTCGGTGGTTCAACACCCCGAGGTCCGTACCGCTGCTTGTCAGGCCATGTGTCACTTCGTACTGCGTAATGGCATTGCGCTGCTGCCACAATCGCTGGAGCATGTGGAGGGTGGAATTCCAGCGTGTTGCCACGTCAACAATGAGACGGTTGACGGGGAGGCCGAGCTGACGCTGCAACGCAGCCAGGCGGAACGAAGCAGGGTGCGAACGGCGGAAGTGCGAACTCAGACCTCGAGCCTTCTTCAGCAGGCAGTCCAGACCCGGTAGCTCTTTAGAAATTTCTGGACGACAAGGTTCATGACATGTGCCAGGCAAGGGATGTGCTCCAGCCTACCGATCTTAAGGGCGGCCAGCAGATTTCGCCCGTTATCGCACACCACCTTGCCTGGCACAAGGTTCTTGTCACCCAGCCAGCGCTCGGTCTCGTTGCTTAGAGCCGTCCACAGCTCCTGACCTGTGTGTGGACGGTCTCCAAGGCAGATTAATTTCAACACGGCCTGGTGTCTCTGGGCACGTGATGCCACCAGAGGACCTTGGGGGAAAGAGCCCTGCACCATCCCTGCGGTTTTGAAGAGCGTGCGCCGAGCCTGAGAGCCACCGTCACCCCCAGAGACATCCACCCAGCTCACCCAGTGAGCTGTCACAGAGATATAGCGGCCTTGGCCGTGCTTACTAGTCCATGTGTCGGTGGTGAGATGGACTTTTCCGGACACAGATGCAGACAACGCGCTTGAAATTTTAGATGACACGTGGCTGGCCAGGGCAGGGACGGCTTTTCTGGCAAAGAAATGCCTGCTCGGCATCTGGTATTGGGGGCAAGCGAGGGCCATGACGTGGCGGAACCCATCTGTGTCCACCAGACGGAAAGGCAACATTTCCAAGGCCAAAAGCCTGGCAATGCCGACATTCAGGCTTTTGGCTTTGGGATGGTTTGGGTTAAAGTGTTTCTTCTGCTCCCAAACCTGGAAGACAGAAGGCTGGCTGCTAGACTGGCCGCTGTACGGCGTGCAGGTCGTCAAACTGGCGGAAGGAGAAGGGGTAGGATGGGTCTCTGGTGGTACTCGGGCGACGGTGGAGGCTGAAGCGGAGGCTGATCCCTGATCATGACTCTGAGAGACATGGGCAGCTGAGGAACGCTTGGTGGTGGCGGAGGAGGAGGAGGCGGAGACAGAGGGTGTGACAGTGGTTGGAGGCCCGGCGTCGGTCTGGCCTTTTTGGCCAAGTGTTCCCTCCATTTCAACTCATGCATTCGCTGCATGTGACTAGACATGTTGGTGGTGGTTAACCACTTAAGGTTCTTGCCTCTACTTATGCGTTTACGGCAAAGGCGGCATATGACATCGCGGCTTGCTCAAAGAAGGCCCAGGCTTGAGAGGTCCTGGACCTTTTTGACGGCGATAAGCGAGGAGCGGGGTTTGCGCTGACCGTGGCTGGCGGAATCATATCAGCGGACTTCTGCGACCGCCCCTCTCCCTTTTTGTGGCGGGACCCGTATTGACACTACCCCATCGTCTTCCTCCTCGTCCACTGATGAAGCGCTCGCAAGCAAATTCTGCGGAAAAGACCAGGATGGATCCGCAATGTCGTCATCATCATCATCATCAACACAGTGACGCTTCTGCATCCAAAGCTGCGGGCATACAAGAAGCGAAGGGGCAACATGCAATGCGTAGCCCGCGGACCGCGCCGGGATTTTATGCCGATTTGACCGCTTCCTTCAACCTCCTTCTAGAGCATCAGTAACTGGGTGGGACCCAGACGCAGATAAAATCAACCACTGTTATGGCCTCATGATCTTTTAAAACATTCATCTGACCGCATAACCACATTTTGAGTCATCAAAGAGGTCTTCAGAAAATGGATTTATCCACATGGTGGGTACACGAGTTGACATTTGGGCTGCTTCATCAAGTTGGACGAGGCAGAAGATGCTGATGCGACAGACATTTGTGGCGTGACTGCTAGGACGAGGAGGTAAGACTGCTAGAGTGCAGGTTGCATTAACCACTGAAGGACAGATTGAGGCGACGATGTTCTTTACTTGATTCACTAGGGCCTGACCCACGAGGAACAGGCCTGACGGTCCCTGCAACTGACTGATGCCGCTGGCATTCGTGTTTTCGCCAGCACTGGAAGGATGCACCTTCTCCTCGTGGTACTGCTCTACCCTCCATGTGCTACCTCCCCTCTTATGCCTCTGCTTACCACCAGCATTTCGCCTTCGCGGTCTGCGCCCTCCACAATGTCATAAATATAAAAATGTGAGAGGTATTGAATAGTTTTGGAAAGTCTCTTATTAAAGACCGGCAAATTCACAGCTATTACTCAAATCCCTCTAATCAAAACAAAATTGCTGGATCAAATTTAACTGCAAGGTGTCTATCAAACAAATCTGGCTGAGTGGCAAAAGTCCAAAAAACACGTATCTGTTATGTTTTTGTATAATAAACGAAATTTTTTGTCACCATTCATTCACCTGTGTGAATATAGAAATGCGTGTTTAAGATTTACCTAAGATGCTGCGTCAATGAACAGTGCTGGGTGCCACAAGTCAAAAAACACGTAACTGTTATGTTTTTGATATAATAAACGGTATTTTTTGCACTTTTCAATTCACCAGTGGTGAATATAGAATTGTGCAGTTTTAAGATTTACGGTAGATGCTGCGTTCAATGAACAGTGCATGTGCGCAAGAAGTCAAAAAAACACGTAACTGTTATGTATAGATATAATAAACGTATTTTTTGCACCAATCATTCACCTGTGTGAATATAGCAATTGCTGTTTTTTAAGATATACTGTAGATTCTCGCGTCAATGAAACAGTGCTGGTGCGCAAAATCAAAAACAACGTAACTGTTATTTTTTTGATATAATAAACGGTATTTTTTGCACCTTTCAATTCACCGCTGTTGTGAATATAGAATTGCTGTTTTAAAGATTTACGTAGATGCTGCTCAAATGAACAGTGGCTGGTGCGCGAAAAGTCAAAAACACGTAACTGTTATGTTTGATTATAATAAACGGTATTTTTGCACACCTTTCAATTCACCTATGGTGAATAATAGAATTGCTGTTTTGAAAAGATTTACGTAAGATGCTGCGTCAATGAACAGTGCATGGTGCGCATAACGAGTCAAAAACACGTAACTGTGATGTTTCGTACGATACAAAACGTATTAATGTCAACAAACAACCTGAGCTACAACAATATTGCTGGATGTAATTTAAGTGCAAGGTGGATATATCACATAGACACAGGTGAAAAGGTAAAATTGAACACCTATCTGAAATGTAGTTATCACCACAATAGAAAAGAATGAGGCCTAGCGTGGATGCAAGTAAAATTTGCTGCATTATTTACTTATTCTTGTACAGTGTAGCAGAGGTTACACAGAAAACACTACGCGATTCGGGCTATGTATCGAGCCCCTTTGCTCACCGGGTGAACCCATCCACAGCTGGCCCTCATCTTTTTCTTGTGCTGAAACTATTGGGAGGGCCCACATTGCCGGGAAGCTTAGAGGAATCGGTGCGTTTACCTGAGGTTGCTACTTGCATCTAAACCAGGAAAGAACGAGGTTTGGCGAATCCAAAGACCATTAGGTTGTGAAGTTGTGCTTCTAACTTTTTTTTGCTACTTTTTTGTTTTTTGTTTTATCTGAAATGTATACTGATAAAAAAAGTGGATATTTTTTGCAGCACAAAGAAGACCTGCAAAGTTACAAATGAGATGTTTATCTAATTATAATTTCCAGGCTTGCCCAATATCCAGGTAAATATTTTCAATAAGCAAAACTTGTTTTAATAAATAAAAGATAATTCCACTACAAATGTCTACACTAAGTCTTGGTGAAACTTAACCATTATCTTTTTTATAGATTAGAAGCTTGTCTGTGTTCGCCCCGCGGGACCCCCCCCCCCCCCCCCCGCTCCCACCATGCCCCGTGAATTTTACAGCGGTAGATGGCTTGGCTTTAAAAAATTCTCAAGCTAAACCTACATAAGAATGTTTCAAAACTCAAATCTATACTAAATTGGAAGGATCACAGCTAATTAGTAAGGTTTTCCCTCTGTGCAGAAAATAGAACTAATTTCGCTGAGCTGGTTTTGGCCACATGGCAGAGCGCAGGTCCCCCCTATCCCAATGAACGCATAGTACACTGAAGGCTGGAAACAGGAAACGCTGATTCTAATGTAAAACGAGGTCAGTGTTGATTTTTTCCAGCCACTTCGCAACAAACACATACCATTCATGACGTCGCACACACCATCTCACCCTGCTCTACTTCTGATAATCTCATTTGCTGGCCGCCAAAATTCCAGGACGCCCCCGAAAAAGGCGCGATCCTTAATAATGATGCAACCCAGATTTTTTAACCCTTAATTTATCGCATGATTCTGGAAATTCGATCACCATAAAAACCTGGCCGAATTCCAACTTTGTCGATAAAATCGCATCAATCAACACTAATTTATTACTAGGCCCACATTGGCACATTCTTTTGAGATATTTTTATTGAGCTTATTTTACAAGGTTTTTTTCCTACTGTCTTGTTGACTTATTCTTTCATTAAAGGAGTTGTTCCACCCTACAGAGTATTTTCATAGCTTTCCATGAATTGAAAATATAACCTTCTGTCAACATCCGGTTCAGACCTTGACAGGAAATTGCTTAAACTTCTCCATGCGGCAATTCAACAACTGTGGTTTTACAGTTTGCTAATAGATCAGATTAGCTCAGAAACCCTTCTTGAAACAGCTCACAGACTTCGTATTCTGATTCCCTCAACACAAAAAAGCCCTTTATTACAGTGCTGTTACTTAAGATAAATCAAGCTTTCTTTACTGTCCCCAGCACAGAGGCTGCATGTTTTGACCTGTTGTGGATGACATCACACACTGCTATGATCACAATCACAATAGGACCAAACAGAGATTTATTACACCCGGTCGGTTACCCTGAGGGAACTGAAATAGCCAGGGAGGTCATAAAATACGACTTGTATCAACCCTTATGGAAAACAAAACAAAGCAATATAATTTGTAAATTAATTTATATTGTGTTCCTAACAATTTGAAAAGCAATTCTTTGTAGCGAGACAACCCCCTTTTAAATTTATTTGAGAATAAAAAAAAAAAATCAAACCAGTTTCAGCTAACCACTTAAATGGCCTACTTTCATATAAAATTATCACTGATTGTGGTAATGTAATGTTTAAGTTTTCCAGACATTTTACCCAAAAGTCAAATGTCCCTAACTTTTTGTGAGTAGTGTATGTGTCTGATTTCAAAACAAGGATTTTGAGAACTAAGAACTGGTATTTTATTGTGCTCTTTTATCACTAAGGGCTTTCCAGGAATGTGCTGTATATACCTATAGCATATTGGAAAGCTGGTGTTTATATAGAAGGAAAACTGTACAAACTTTGTGAAAGAATTTGTTAATGACTAATTTGAATACTTAAATGTAAAATATACCATTTGCTAACACCAACTATATACTTTCTAGCGAATGGATCTAGACCGGCGCAGGGAGGATGCCCGAAATCCAAATCGTAAACCACGTTTGATGGAAGAGGATGATCTTCCCTCTTGGATTATTAAAGATGATGCTGAAGTTGAACGACTCACTTGTGAAGAAGAGGAGGAGAAAATATTTGGCAGAGGATCACGTCAACGTAGGGATGTTGATTACAGTGATGCTCTTACAGATAAGCAGTGGCTTAGAGTATGTTTCTATTAACATTAATCAGAATTAATGTCTAGTATTGTGATAGTATTGTGCACTGGACACGTGTTTATGCGAAATATTATGTACCCGCTTAGTTGAAATATCATGCACCTTTTTACCACACGGATACTGATGGGTAAAATAGTAGATGCTTTTTTTGTGGAAATTTTCTCTATTGAGTGTTTGAATGTAACTACCTGGTATGCACAGCACCTACCATAAAATTTGGTGGAGGAGAAATATTTGAATAGGGCTGATTTTCAGGGTTTGGACTAAGCCTCATATTAGTGATAGGTGATACCGAAAGGGTTGTTCAGACCCTTTCTCTACCTGCTGGATACCGGTTTGGACAAAACTGGCCCACCCAGCATGCATCAGCATCTCTCACAGCTCCATGTCAGATGAGGGAAGGATGAGTGCATAACCCCTCTTTTACAATGCACAAATACATTTTAGACAATTGTTTGCTTCCAGTTACTTTTAGACAATTGCATGTTAAGCAGTTATACAGGAGGAGGAATCCCACTCTGACCCGAATGCACCATGCACTCCCACCCTTTGCAACGTGTGATGGCCATGCTAGTCAAGGGCCTAAAGAAGGTTTTTACTTCTACCGTTTTTCTGCAGCAAAGGCAGAGAGTAGTAATTGTTGTATGCTATCCTTCAATATATTAGTGAAGCAATTGCTCTACTTGGTGGTCAAATGTCCACATACTCTTTTCCACATACACTTTGTTGTGTGACTTTCAGGTAGGGTGCCTGTACCTTAAGGTATTGTACCTTAAGGTTTTCTCAGAGATGTTATCCTGGAGTATCTCACTGAAAATAAATGTATAACGCCGTTCCAGCATGGGTTTATGGAAGATCGGTCCTGTCAGACTAATCTCATCAGCTTCTATGAGGAAGTGCTAGACTGGATCGGGGTGAGGCACTGGATGTCATATATCTAGACTTTTCTAAAGCATTTGATACGGTGCCACATAAAAGGTTGGTAAGTAAAATGAGAATGCTTGAACTGGGGGAAAATGTGTGCAATTGGGTAAGCAACTGGCTCATTGATAGAAAACAAAGGGTAGTAATTAACGGTACATACTCAGACTGGATTGCTGTTACTAGTGGGGTACCACAAGGGTCAGTATTGGGCCCTATCCTCTTCAACATTTTCATTAACGATCTTACACAGGGATTACACAGTAGAATATCGATCTTTGCAGACGATACTAAGCTCTGTAAAGTAATCAACACAATAGAGGATAATGTGTTATTACAAAGGGATTTGGATAAGTTGGAGGCCTG
Source organism: Phyllomedusa bahiana (assembly GCA_025379985.1). Taxonomy (NCBI): domain Eukaryota; kingdom Metazoa; phylum Chordata; class Amphibia; order Anura; family Hylidae; genus Phyllomedusa; species Phyllomedusa bahiana. The sequence goes on from JAODAL010004003.1 coordinate 68,168, forward strand.
GGCAGGGAAATGGCTGATGAGGTTTAACACAGATAAATGCAAGGTTATGCACATGGGGGGGAAAAATCCATTACATGACTACATGTTAAATGGAAAAAGGCTGGATAAAAGTGACATGGAGAAGGACTTGGGAATCCTGGTGGACAGTAAACATTTTTTTAATTTTTTTCACATTCCAAACTTTATTGAGAACATCTCAAATACAGCATATACCAACAGGATACACAGTGCAAATGTACTAGATAGGATAAATACATCACAAATCTGCCGCGGTAACTCTATAACGCCCACGGTACCAGCGGTGAGCGGTTCCGAGTACCCTGGCGGCATATATTCTAACTATACAAAGACCTGCTGACTATGAGAATAGCCCAAAAATACAAATTGGATGTTCAAAAACGAAAGAAGAAAAACATAAAAAGAAGGAGTTAAACAAGGCGCGTAGTCCTTCATTAGCACACAGAAAAAAACTCCAAGAAAAAACAAGAAAACCAAGTAGTCTCTGCAAGGGTAGGGCCACCGAGATAGAAGGCTCAATTAACACAAATAGAGGGCAGGGGCCATCCATGAACAACGTCATCCCGGAGAGGAGTCTCGCATCCAGAAAAAAGCCAAAAGGGTCCATACGCAGGAGGCATAGTCTGAGGAGGCAGTAAAGGCAATCCAAGCCCCCCACACCCGTCCATATTTCTCCCTTCCTTCAATGCTGTCTAACCGCAACTCCTCTATGCGTTGGAGAAAGAAGATCTCTCCAAACCAATCAGATAAGGAGGGGAGAGCCGTGGACCGCCAGAGCCTAGGGATTAAAACTCTAGCTGCCACCAACATAAAGATAACCAGAGTCCCTTTTAGGGTCGAGATCGCTGATGGAAGCATAGACAAAAGCAGGGTCGCCGGGTCATTCTTTATCTGCATGCCTGTTACAGGCAGTATTATAGAGGTCACTTTTTCCCAAAAAGGAGATATAGCCGGGCAGCTCCACCAAATATGCTCCATGCTCCCATCAGCCTGACCTCATTTTCAGCAGTTAGGGGATACTTAGGGATAGAACCGGTGCAACAAAGCCGGTACTCTGTACCATCGGGAAATGATTTTGAAGTTTAACTCCTGGAGATGGCAAGATATTAGCGACCTAAAGGCCAGTGCGTATGATTTCGTCCACTCCTCCTCTGAGATGGGTCTATGGCAGACCTGGGCAAAGTACGGCCCCCGGGCCGCATCCGGCCGCCAAGCTCGCGGGATGCGGCCCGCAGCGTACCATCCCCAAAGGTCTGCTAATAGTAGCGCGACAGCCCGCCGCGGCCCGGTATTGCTGAGAGGCCGCCGCAGGCCGTCAGCGCTACTATTACGTGAATTAATTAGGCAGCGGCGCGGTGAACCCCTCACCGCGCCGCTGCCTCTCCTGGGCGCACACAGAGTAATAACTGTGCGGGCCCAGGAGTTGACGGAGGAGCGTCCCGGCGCTGGCGGCATGACGTCATCACGTCACCAGCCCGGGACGCTCCTCGGATAGAAGACGAGCGCACTCGGCCGGGAAGCAGTAAGCCAAGTGAGTATCAGTTTTTTGCTATTTTGGTCATAAAAAATATATACCTGCCTGTGGGAAGCCCTATTTATATACCTGCCTGTGGGAAGCCCTATCTATAATACCTGCCTGTGGGAAGCCCTATCTATATACCTGCCTGTGGGAAGCCCAAAATATATACCTGCCTGTGGGAAGCGCAAAAAATCTATATACCTGCATGAGGGAACCCTATCTATATACCTGCCTGTGGGAAGCCCTATCTATAAGCCTGCCTGTGGGAAGCCCTATCTATATGCCTGCCTGTTGAAAGTCCTATCTATATGCCTGCCTGTGGGAAGCCCTATCTATATTCCTGCCTGTGGAAAGCCCTGTCTATATACTTGCCTGTGGATAGCCCTGTCCCATATACCTGCCTGTGGATAGCCCTGTCTATAATACCTGCCTGTGGATAGCTCCCGTCTATTTTACCTGCCTGTTGAAAGCCCTCTCTATATTCCTGCCTGTGGATAGCCCTGTCTATATACCTGCCTGTGGAAAGCCCTGTCTATATACCTGCCTGCGGAAAGCCCTACCTGCTTGTGGGAAGACCTAACTAGCTATATACCTGCCTGTGTGGAGCTTTAACTATATTCCTGCCTGTATGGAGCCCAAACTAGCTATATAACCCGCCTGTATGGAGCCCCAACTAGCTATATACCCCGCCTGTTTGGACCTAAATATACCTGCCTGAGCGGAGCTAAAATCTATCTATAAACCTGCTTGAGGGGAGCTATTTCTATCTATATAACGCTTGGGGGGGAGCTGTACCTATCTATTTTCCTGCCTGTGGGGACGTACCTATCTATATTCCTGCCGTGGGAGCTTACCATCTATTTCCTCCCTGTGGGGAGCTGTACCTATCATTTCCTGCCTGGGGGGACTGTACCTATCATATTCCTGCCTTGGGGACTTTTTCCTATCTTTTTTCTGCCTGTGGGGAGCTGAACCTATCTATAAATGCCGGGGGGAGCTGTTCTATCTATATCCCCCTGTGGGGGTTGTATCTATTACCTCCTGGGGGGACCTATATCAAACCTGATGAGAGGGGAGTGAAAATATCCCTGACTGACTGGGGGAGCTTATATACCTCCAGAGAGGGACATACACTACAACTACCTTTACTGAGGAACTGTAATACCGACTTACTGTGTACCAGGTAAGGCGGTAAATGATACATCCCCCATTAATTTTCCCCCACAAAAATAATCACCCAAAAACGATTTTTTTTTCCCCCCGTTCACCCTATGTTTTTATTAGCCCCGGCCCCCGAAAGCATTGCATTTTTCATGGGGCCCCCAGGGGAAAATTAATTGCCCACCCCGGGTCTATGGATTCCCGCTCCCGGGCCAACCCGGTGGAAGGGGGTGAGCTTGTGATCCCTGAACAAAAAGACTATATAATTGCGAGAAAGATGGGTAGTGGGGCAAATGGTCTAAAAAGGGGGTGAGGGCCCGTGCAATCAAAACCTCCTTTTTGGAACCATGTAGAAATAGGGACCCACTTCTGCACCAGTCACGACTCCATCCCCTCCATCTGAGCTCCCCCATGTTTTAAAGAGGGGGGGGGTAAAAGGTCGGGAAAACAAAGGGGTCAGGAGCCTATGGACCCCAAGCGCAGCGAGCGCAGGGTTACCAGTGCCCGGGAGTCAGGGGCCCATCAGGTTAAAACACCCCCGACTGCGCCCATTGCTCGCCAGATAAGAATCAGTTTGTGCAACCAGGGGAGTGCCCGCAAGACACCCTTGGGCAGCAAATAGTTTGTGTCCTGGGGCGCCGTCAACGTGCTTCACTTTGCGGGGCCTCTAAGGAGACCGGGGGACAAAAATTTAAAATTGTACAGCCAGGTCAAGACAGCAGCTCCCAAGGCAAATGGGCATGGGGGCTTTTAAAAGGGGCATGGGGCACATATGAGAACATTATTCTCCAATTAACAAGCCCACGGTTAGACCCACATGGAATATTTGACTTTTGGGGCACCAGTGCACAGGAAAGCCTTTGTAGGCTTGAACAGGTACAAAGGCGGGCAAAAAAAATAAAAAAAGGACTGGTGGACTGCAATACCCAGAAAATTAGCAGTTTGGGGGTATTTTTTAGAAAAAAGACGCTTCGGGGGGACATAATAAATATGTTTAAATACATCAAAGGTCAATATAGAGTCTCTCCCAAGATTTTTTAAAACCCAGGGCTGTATCAAAAAAGGGGGGGCACCTCACTTTTGGGAACGAAATTTTTCTACATAAACATAGAAAGGGATTCTTTACTTAAAGCAGTGGACTGTGGAACTCTCTGCCAGAGGAAATTGTCATTTTGTTTTCAGAAACGAGTTAAAAAAGGGTTTTTAGATATTTCTGGAGCGTAATAAAAAAATTATGTGTTGGGTTTCCCTGGAGGGGTTTTCTTTGATCCGGTTTTTTTCCGATTTCCAGATTGGAGTGGGAAAGGGAATTTTTCCTAAAATGAGGAAAATTGGCTTCTCCCTCATTGGGGTTTTTTTGCCTCCTCCGGTCAAACCTTAGCACAACGGGCTAAACTGGATGGACATCTCGTCTTTTTTTGGGCCTTACAAACATAAAACTGACATGGGTATAAATTATCTGACTAAGATTTTGTGCTGCCCTTTAAAGGGGGGTTCACACGGCTTATTCAAGCCGTAATTGCGGGACGGATTTCGCCCCAATTACGGCTTGAGTAAGGGGGGGGCGGGGGCGCGCCGCCGCCCCATAGACCTGCATTATGCACAGCGCGCCGGGATAATGAGCATGTCAATTTCTCAGAATCCACAGTTCTCTATGAGAACTGTGGATTACTGTAATGGCGGGCACGGATTCCACCGTTTGCAGGCAGACGGGGCCCAATACGGCGGAATCCGGCCCGAAATAAGCCGTGTGAACTGCCCCTAATATTGAAGGAAATATAATTAAAAATTGTTCTTGGTTGGTGACCTACAGTATGCATCTCTCCTCCTAAATGTTGCAGAATGCTATTACATATGAAAAGCACACAATGACTGACATTTGGCATTATTTAGTGGTCCTTGTGCATTACTCTTCTTTAGCAAAGGCTGATGAGAGAGACAATATATGGCAACTAACAGTGGGCTGCTCTTTCATAGCTATCTTCCTGCAGAGAGCAGTTGTAGAAGGTGATTGCATAAGCTGTGGGAGTTTCTGCAGGAAGGCCTTGTTGAACCCGCAAAACAGCTTAGTTTTACTGAGGGCAGATAATGTCAGACTAATCTTATTGATTTCTGGCACGATGTCACGTATAAGTGTTGGCTAAAGGTGTTGCTGTGAACATCACCTATCTGGATTTGCCAAGTCCATTCCACACACATCAAATGTCAGCTGTTTTGTAAAATTATCCCGCTTGCTAGTGTCCGTTGTCATCTAGAATACATTTTTAGAAAATGCTGTGCTGCTCCAATTGCGTCACCTAGTGCACAACTGAATGGCGGGTTGGCGACCAACTGTCATGGTAGCTGGGCAGTAAGAGAGCCATATTAGAATACTGGTTCTGCAGAGAATCAATCCTCCAAATGCAGGGTTCTTTTTTGGGACTGGTCTAAAAGGATTTTTCATTTATGTGAATGCTCAAATTCAGTATAGGTACAATCAATTCACGGCAAGTTCAGTTGTTTTTGCAAATGTCAAGAACGGTAAATCCCAGAGAGCTAAAACATGGTCTAAAATCATTTGAAACATCCGATTTGCCTATATGATAAATTCAGTGCAGGTTGATTCAGTTGTATGGAATTAGGAAAAGATACAGGTCACTGTGTTTTTTTGGAAGGGGGTTTTGTGAATATGTCGAGAATGGTAGGTTTTAGAAACCCAGTCTAAAAATTTCTGAAGTGCCTGGTTTACCTATGTGCCAATTTTTTTTTTTATGATTCAAAAGCTTAATTGGATATCGCAAATGGTAAAAAACAATATACAGACATCAAGTAAAGAAACATTGCTATACATAATAAGGGAAACAACTAACGGAAATAAGCCATAGAGAAACAACATTGGGGCCCAAGAAAAAAAAAGGCTACATATAAAAGGTAACCACAAACATCTTGTAGCAGAGAAATAAGTAAAGTAACGTAAGACATAGACATATGTCATAGAAATCTTTAGTCAGTGTGCTCAAGCGTGCTCATTTAAATAAGTAGGGGCTATCCAAGCCCACAGTAAAACAAACAAAACAAAAAATGGGGGAGAAAGAAAGAAGAAAAAAAAAAGGGGAAGGGGGTTGGGAAAGAATGTATCAAATTGTTAAGGAGCGGAAGGCGGAAGATGCCACGAATTGCAACCAAGGTGCCCAGGTAGTGTTCAAAGCATAAGCTTTTTCTTGAGTGGAGGCCAACAACTCTTCCATGTGATATATGTGTGTTACTTCAGCAAACCACTCCTCAAATGACGGGGGATCACGTGATTTCTAGTGTCTAGGAATGACAGTTTTAGCTGCCTGTAAGAGGTGTCTAAGGAGCGATTTTTTTTCGTAAACTGGGACCGAGACATCAAACATAAATAGAAGGGCTGCTTCAGGGGTCTTGGGGATATTAATCCCTGAGGTCGATGCAATATTCTGATACACCGCGTCCCAGAATCCCCTCAGCAAGGGGCACTCCCACCAAATGTGTAACATAGTGCCAGTCGCTGCATTGCAGCGCCAGCAAACCGCTGGGACTGATGGATACCACTTATGAAGCAGACTTGGGACCCTGTTCCAGCGGGATAGGATCTTAAAGCCTGTTTCCTAGGCTTTAGAGGCAATAGAGGCCTTGTGAGTTAAAAATAAAGCATTTATGCCATTGTCATGGTGTAAACTGTGTTCCTAGCTCCCGTTCCCATGAAACACAATATGAGGGGAAATCAGCATGGCCTGAAGTAAGGAGCTGTGAATAGAGCAAGGAAATGGAGTGTCTAGGCGGTGAACTTTGGAGGCACAGTTCTTCAAAGGTGGTTAGCGGTCTGTTGACATTAAGATGACCTTTGAGGGAGGTAAGAAAATGTCGCAACTGTTGATATTGATAATGGGAGGGGCGCGTGAAACGACCTCTTCAGACATTGTGGAGAATTGTATCGGGTGTCCACCCATCAGAATGTTGTGAAGTCGCAAAGGGAGCAATTTAAAGCTATCTAAAAAGGGGTATGACCCCAAACCCGGGGGAAAAATCGGGTTATCAGAAACTGGCATCATATAAGTCGGGATTAGTCTGACTTAGATGATGTGATGATGGTAAGAGTATGCCTAGTGGAAAAAGAGGTGTAGTACCTGTTTGCCATGGAGGTGTTCCAGACCCAGGGGAGTGTCGCAAGGGACAATGAGCAGGTGTCCTGGGCCATAGATGTCCAATTTTTTTTGTTGCTCCGGCACACCTTGTCCAGCACCCGAGAGTACGCAGAAGCCAAGTAATATCTCTTACAGTCCGGTAGGCCGAGGCCACCCATAGTTTTATGTCTGGTTAATGTGAGATAAGAGATTCTAGGCGAGTTTGAGGACCACACAAAGGACACAAACAATTGCCGGACCCGTTCCCAAAAGGAGTTAGGAAGGAAGATGGGAATCGTTTGAATTAAATAAAGGATACGGGGCAATATCGTCATCTTTAATATGCTCACTCTCCCAAACCAAGAGAATTCCTTCTTGTTCCAGGAATTTTAATCCTGGGTGATGCGCCTAAGAATGGCTTTGAAATTAAGGGAGAAAAGTTTTGATAGGTACCCAGATATGATAGTCCCCCAGAAGGCCAAAGGAAAGCGTAGGCAACCTTAATTTGACATAGGGTGTGGAACGGGAGGCCTACGCTCAGGGCTGTGGAGTCGGCAAGCCAAAGCCCTGACTCCGACTCCTCAATTTTCCAAACCTCCGACTCCGGACTCCCTCATACACGGCGCATGTTTAAGTGATAACTTTACTGTAGTAAAATGGTATCATCAAGCTGTTTATCACCTTATGATACAATAATCAAGCTATTTAGGTAGAACAGACACTGATAAGCAAAAAGGTAACAATGTTTTGATCTTTTGAACACTTGTGGGTGGAGTTGAATAAAAAGCTGTATTTGTATCCAAGTCCAGTCTGCACCAACACTGGGAATGTGTAGAAGAGACCTGGGATCAGATTTTGGTCAAGACCTGCTTGAATCTGATCCAGAGCCCAGAAGGATTCAGGCAGTATTTAAAACCAAAGGTGGATTTCCCAATAACTAACAAAATAATAAAAATTAACATTTAGATTTTAAGGAGCAAAACAGTAACAATGCAGTTACAGGAAAGAATCTGCAGAACTAAGCAGATGCTAAATACTTGCAAGCCACATTTATGTATAAGATAGGTAAGATGACTGTATATAAAATTACAGTAGCCTCATGTACAAATCTGTAGTGGATGTGGTGAGAAATGGAGCCTGAAAATCACAAGTTCAAAACATTGTTACCCTTTTGCTTGTCAGTGTAAAATATATTTATTGGATATGACTTTAGAGCACCAGAAAATTGTAAATTTGCAATACACTGCAGGAACATTTGTGGAGTCTCTGAATTTGTTCTGAGAAATAGTATCGCCTCCATCAGATCCTGCATACATGACCTCACATCTGATCTCATTATTTCCAGGCTAGAGAACGGCCTCTCTACACTAACTTGGGTTGGGGGCAAAGCGGTGACCACAGGGGCAACATCTCTAACAATGTCAGGGTATAAAGGAATTGCCTCAGCCACAGTCAGTTTTGATGAATGGTTGATCTTCTACTTCTTTGAAAGCAGGTGAAAAATTTTGCTGAAATCTGTTTGCCCTGGGAGCAGAATCTTTTCCCCTGGGGCAGCGCTTTGCCTGCTCCATGTCATCAATTACACTCCTCATGTGATAAGGCTGAAAATATGGGAGCAGTAGCACTTGCTGGACCCAATTCCTCTTGCTCTTTGCACTGCATCGAACTAACAGGAACCAACTTATTATATATTGTCGGAGTCGGAAAATTTTATGACGACTCCGACTCCTGCCAAATAGGCTCCGACTCCAAACCCCTTGTCTACGCTGAGGGCTTCAGATTTGAAGGCATTGATTTTAAAGTTGGACCAGGTCCCATATTGAGACCGCTCCGACATCACGGGGGGCAAAGAAGTGATTGGATCCGTAATATAAACCAGTAGATCATCTGCAAATACAGAACATTTGTATTTTTTCCCCTTAATACTAATACCCTTGATGTTCGGGTTATTATGAATTGCTGATAATAAATTTTCCAGAAGTGGCGATAAGGAGCAGCCTTTCCTTGTGCCGTTTTATATATTAAATGAGTCTGATAAAGTCCTGTTGATTTTGAGTTTCGCAGAGGGGGATTGATATAGCGCCATAATTTTAGAAATGAAAACAGGGCCCATTCCCAGGTGCTGAAGAGTGGATGCTAGCGAAGACCAGGAGATCCTGTCAAAGACCTTCTCCGCATTTAGGGAGAGGACCAGTAGAGGAATTTTGTGAGACTGGGCAAAGTGAATAATATCTAACGTTTTTAATGTGTTATCCCGTACTTCCCTGCCCTGGACAAAACCAACTTGATCGGGATGGATAATATCCGGAAGTACAATGTTTAGTCTGTTTGCTAGGAGCTTGGCATAAATTTTAACGTCTACATTCAGCAAGGAAATTGGGCGATAGCTGCCACACAGGGAGGGGTCTTTACCTGGTTTTGAAATGAGGGCGAAATGCGCCAATGTTGCCTGGGGGGGGGGGGGGAGGATTCGCTGGTGAAACCTCGTTAAAGGCTTGTAACAATAGTGGAGAGGGCCTCATGGTATGTTTTATAAAATAAGCAAGAGAATCCGTCAGGGCCTGGGCTTTTCCCGTTGGGGAGGCCCCGAATAACCGACAGAAGTTCCTGGTGGGTAAAAGGGTCTTCAAATGTAGTTAAAATGGATTCTGGAATTGACGAAGGAATATCTGAGTACCTCATCTCCAAGATGGGTGAAGATGTCGTTGGGAGATTATAAAGATCAGAGTAGAAAGCATGAAATGAAGTGTTGATCTCATCTGTTGTGTGCACCACTTTGCCATTTGTGGATTTAATAAAAGGAATATGAGACTTCGATATCTGCTGCCTCAAAGCTCTCGCCAGCATCCTCCCACTTTTACTCCCATACTCATAAAAACGGCTCCGCCCAATCTGCTGAAACCGCTTCCAAGAGGATTCCAATAGGTGTTTTAGCTCCAATCTAGCAGATAATAAATATCGCAATGTTTAGTTTGTTTAGTTTCGAGAGTTACTGTCCTGGAAAGTGCTCTCTGCAGATTGGATGCCCTGGCTCTCTTTAATCTCGAGCCATGTCTGATCAAGATGCCCCGCAAAACACATTTGAGTGCCTCCCACTTAACAGTTGGGGGGATGTGTCATTGACATGATCCTGGACAAAATTTGAAATAGCTTGGGAGACATCGGAGCAACACACTGAGTCCAGCAACAAGGATTCATTAAGGCGCCAGGACCAGGTTAGCTTCGAGTAGGAGGAAATCAATAAGGTACAGTAAACAGGAGCGTGGTCCGAGAGCACTATACTGCCTATGGAAGTGGATGAAAGCCAGGGGAGAGCATTATGGGACACTAAGATATAGTCCAGACGGCTATAAGAGTTATGGGGGATAGAAAGAAAAGTTAAATCCTTGACCTCTGAGTGTTGCAACCGCCACGCATCACATAGCTGAAGGAGATGAAACGCTTTTTTAATTGTTTTAATGGCTGCATAAGACATGGACCATCTTCCTGAGGAGTTATCTAAAGTGGGGTCTAGTGTAGTATTAAAATCGCCACAGCAAAGTACAGTGCCCTTAACTAATGGGGTAGCCGTGTCCACCAAGCTTTTGACAAAGTTAACCTGTCCCTGATTTGGGGCATAGGCAATAATAATAGTGAAAGTATGCCCTTCTATGGTAAGAACGAGAATTATATAACGGGCATCACTATCGATCTAGCAGTTTTTAAACTGGTGTGCCAGAGACCAGTGTAATGCTATTTCGACTCCCCTGGATATGGACTCAGGATTATTGGCTTGAAACCATGTGGTGTAATATTTGTTGCGAATGGTAGGAGTATGGCCAGATTTAAAATGAGTCACTTGAAGACAGAGAATAGCTGCTTTTTGTTTATGAAAATGGTACAAAATTTGAGACCTTTTGATGGGAGAGTTAAGGCCCTGTGCATTAAAGGACGCAAAAGTGACACCTGACATCGTCCCAGTAAAAGGAGGAAGGACCCAAAGTTAGTAAGGGAAGTCTGGAAACACCTGTCAGTTGTTGAAGGATCAGAGATGCTAACGTAGTAAGGCGTCTGAGATAACAGAGACACTAGAGGAGAGGAAAAGAAAAAAATAAAGCAAAAAAAAAAAACAGAACCAAGTAAATAAATAAATAAAAATAAACCAGAAAGCAGGAAGAATGTCCCGCAGCCGGAACTAAGGTAGCGACTATATGAAGTCAATCGTCCTGAGGCTTAAAGAAAGACCTATATCAGGACTAAGCCCTAGTGGGGGAGAGGAAAGACAAAACATCTGAACTCGGGTGAGAACAAAACCATAACAAAGCTCCAATGGGTATTGACAAATGCTCAGCTGAGTTGGCTGGCATGACTAGGTGCAGCATTATTACATGGCAAGGCTCCCACAAGGAGGGTGGAGACATCGTATCAATATCGTCACCAGGTAGGGCCCACAGGTCAGAGCAAAATATCCAATTGTTAAGGTGGGCAACCACTTTGTGATAACAAGATAGGTAGAGTCGTGTCGTCCAAATCCCTCAGGAGCTGTCAGGCAAACACCATTATGACAGAAGATATCAATGGAACAACTATATCTGACACCTACCATCCCGGGGGAGCCGGTGACCGTCAGAGAATATAAAAGTAGCACACATTTCTATGTGCCAAATTTTATGCAAATTGATGTCCAGTCATTTGGCAGGCATAAAGAGCAACAGACAACAGAAATACATATGTGTGTCTATCTATCTATCTGTCTGTGTCTGTCTAAAGATTTATTCACCACAGTGCACACCATAAAAAGCAATACCTAATGCCAAAATAGAATTTTTCTGGTCACTTTACCTTCCAAAAAAATTGTAATAAAATATAATCAAAATGTTGCATATATCTCAAATTAGTACCGATAAAAATCAGAAACCCTCTTTATAGGTTTCTACTGAGGGGTAGCTTAACTGGAGAATGTTCAATGATTACTGATGCAAATCATTGGGAAGGAGGAACCTACTGTTTTTACTAGAGAATAGATTGGCAGTGTTGAGGTGAAGAGTGTCCACTTTAGTTAAAGGCGTTGTCCAGACTTTATTATTTTAATTTAAATAAATTCATTTTTCATTAAAAATAAAATACGTAATTTACATTAATTAAAGATATACAATCATTTCTCTGTTTTGAGAACCAGGGCTAGTTGCTATGGCAGCCACTTTCTGATGCTCTTTCCCAGCATGTACCTTTCATTGCACAGGTAGGTAGAGCTGGCCAAAATGAATGTGTCTTAATTATTGATTTATCATGCACCTTTGGTAACTCTGCATGCACAAAAATGTGCACGTGCTTTTATGTTGCAGTGTTTGCTGTGTGCTACATTTACACTTCTCTTCTGGAAGAGACATGTAGCTCACAAGCAGGGGCGTCGCTAGGTAGTTTTGTTCGGGGCACAAGCCCCGAATAAACCTGCCTGTGCTCCGAACATCAGATCGTTGGGCTCCTGGAGCTGGAATTTCGATGATTTGTTCAGCTGTATGTGCGTCCTCTAGACACACATACAGCGCAGGGTTGTACTTAGGAGCCTGCAGGGAGGCAGGGTGACTGCCTGGGGTGTCGGGCGCTTAGGAGGGGGGAGAGGGCGCCTGTCACTCAGTGAAGCTCCTGACTCTGTACCCTGCAGCCACGTTCAGCACAAGAGTCAACAGCACACAGGGAGTGAGATGTTCCGCCCCCTGCTGTGCTCCCAGGTCTCACACCATCTCCTGCAACTACACTGCATTCGTTATGGTGTTAGAAGCAGCTTCAACAGGTTCCCAGGGAGGTCTCAAGTGAGTGAGTAGCCTCACTGTAGAGACCAGTACTAAATAGTATAATAGGAGTGAAACAACATGAATATGAACTGAATGTATACATGTGTGTGTGTGTGTGTATATATATATATATATATATATATATATATATATAATATTTTGTTATATTGTGTGTATGTGTATATGTGTGTGTATGTGTGTGTATGTGTATATGTGTGTGTATGTGTATATGTGTGTGTATGTGTATATGTGTGTGTATGTGTATACGTGTGTGTATGTGTATACATGTGTGTAAATGTGTGTACATGTGGTTGTATGTGTATGGATGTGTGTATACATGTGTGTATAATTGTATGCATGTGTGTATACGTGTGTGTGTATACGTGTGTGTGTGTATACGTGTGTGTATACGTGTGTGTATAAATGTGTGTATGTATGTGTGTGTATGTGTGTGTGTATACATGTGTGTGTGTATACATGTGTGTATACGTGTGTGTATACGTGTGTGTATACATATGTGTATGTGTATACGTGTGTGTATAAGTGTGTGTATAAGTGTGTATGTGTATACATGTGTGTATACGTGTGTATAAGTGTGTATGTGTATACATGTGTGTATACGTGTGTGTATACGTGTGTGTGTATACGTGTGTGTGTATACGTGTGTGTGTATACATGTGTGTGTGTATGTGTATACGTGTGTGTATAAGTGTGTATGTGTATACATGTGTATGTGTATACATGTGTGTATGTGTATACATGTGTATGTATACATGTGTGTATACGTGTGTGTGTGTATACATGTGTGTATGTGTATACATGTGTGTATGTGTATATATGTGTGTATACATGTGTGTGTGTATGTGTATACATGTGTGTGTGTATATATGTGTGTATACATTTTGGGGTGTTTGTTGTGTATATTGTGTGTTTACGGTGTGGGTTTTCTGTGTGTGTTACGTGTGTGTAGTGTATACGTGTGTGTTGTTACGTGTGAGATGTGTTGTTATGCGTATACTGGTGAACGTATATGTGTATCAAAGTGTAACGTGGTATGCGTATACATGTGTACACGTGTATGCGTATCATGTGTTTCACGTGTATGCGTATACATGTGTACACGTGTATGCGTATTTCATGTGTACACGTGTATGGGGTATACATGTGTATACGTGTGTATGCGTATACATGTGTACACGTGTATGCGTATGCATGTGTACACGTGTATGCGTATACAGGTGTACACGTGTATGCGTATACATGTGTACACGTGTATGCGTATACATGTGTACACGTGTATGCGTATACATGTGTACACGTGTATGCGTATACACGTGTACAGCGTGGTATCGTGTACACGTGTAGCGCAGTGTATGCGTATACACGTGTTACACGTGTATGCGTATACACGTGTACGCGTGTATGCGTATACACGTGTACGCGTGTATGCGTATACACGTGTACGCGTGTATGCGTATACACGTGTACGCGTGTATGCGTATACACGTGTACGCGTGTATGCGTGTACGCGTGTATGCGTGTACACGTGTATGCGTGTACACGTGTACGCGTGTATGCGTGTACACGTGTATGCGTATACGCGTGTACACGTGTATGCGTATACGCGTGTACACGTGTATGCGTATACGCGTGTACACGTGTATGCGTATACGCGTGTACACGTGTATGCGTATACGCGTGTACACGTGTATGCGTATACACACATATCCACAATATCGCCTCCTTCACGTCACTAAAACATAATCCTGCCTATTGTGTCCCTTATACATGTAAACTACAACCTGATGATGAATTATATTTGAATATAATTTTTTTATACCTGTAATTTGTCAGGGTTACCCATGTTTTTAGTTGCTGCAGCCAGACTAAGGGTATGTTCATACAGCGTAATTGCAAGGTGCATTTTGCGGCGTATTTTCACTTCAATACGCCCGACATGTGTCCCACAGTTACGGTAATTTATAGTTCTCATAGAGCGCTATGAATTATGTCTCTCTCCTCAGGCGTACAATACGATCGTATCGTACGCCCGGGGAGAGAAGTGATAGGTCACTACTTCGTGGCGCTTACTCGCCGCTGATAATGGTAGTGGATGGGACGGGCCCGCCTGAACAGCGCGTACTTCCAAAACGCACAGCGTACTGAGGCGTGCAGAGTACACGCGCAGTATGCCATGTGAGCATGCCCTAAGGCAGGGGTCTCAAACTGCGGCCCTCCAGCTGTTGGGAAACTACAATTCCCATCATGCCCACTGTTATAGATTATATAAATGCATGATGGGAGTTGTAATTTCCCAACAGCTGGAGGACCGCAGTTTGAGACCCCTGCAAGGGTATGTTCACACAGCATAATGTCGGTCTGTACTTCGGCGTGTAAGGCCCCGTTCACACGGCTTATTTCCGACGGATTTGTGCGCCGTATTGAGCGCACAAATCCGCCGTGAATAAGGGGCGGGACGGGGGCGGGGCCGGAGCGCGGCGGGGGCGCCGCTCCCGGCCCCATAGACAATGCATTGTTTGCGGCGCGTCCGCGCGGTAAATAATGTGCATGTCACTTTCTCCCCTCGCGGCGGATTTGCCGAGCGGGGAGGAGCGACGGATTCCACTGTTCTCTATGAGAGCAGTGGATTACCGTAATGACTCCGACGGATTGGCGCCGTATTGAAGCGCAAATCCGGCGCGGAATACGGCGCCAATCCGTCGGCAAATAAGCCGTGTGAACGAGGCCTAATTGCGCTTCAATATGCCCGACATACGGGCCGACATTATGGTAATTCATAGGTCTCACTGAGAGCTACGATTACCTGTTCTGGGGAGAATAAATATCAGAGGGATGCGCTGGCCACAGTTTTTTCTCTGTAAAAATCCATGCCGCACTTCAAAATGGGCCGTGAAAAATGTTGTATGAGCAAAACTCAGCCCTACTGAGCAAAACTTAACACAAAGGGCCCGGGCCCCGGATGTTTTGGGACCCTAGCAACGCCCCTGCTCACAAGGTCACATCCGCCCTCCTGTCGGCACTAAGGCAACGAACTCCGTTAGCCCTTTGGGGAGATCGTTGGGGGGGTTTGACAGACAGCTCTTTAACTCTAATGCCCGAAACAGTAGCAATAGTTTAAAAAAAATCCCCTCATGTAGCATTGCCATTGTGATGTCTCCTGTCCTCCAGCAATGATGTCACATCTTATGTGACTGCTTCAGCCAATCCACAGGGCTACAGCAGTCAGTCATCTGGCTTTGCAGAGAAGACTAGGGGACTGGAGACACGTTGCATTTGGACACACTAGGGAGGCAGATATATTTTTTCTCAATGAATTAATTTTTATTTCTTTATTTTCGTTACACCCATATTATTCATTGGCTAACGAAAATAAAGAAATAAAAATTAACTAATTGAATTCATTTTTATTTGTTTATTTTAGTTACCCCCATATTATTATTAATTTTATATACACATCGGTACAACTTAATGAGTGTTATCATTTGATTTCGGCCATGTACAGTTTTATTATAGATTGCATTAGAAAATCCATAAGAGCGTCGCTCGCTCACCCATTGGTCCAAATAACCGCGCCTCTTTTAACTTAGCCAATCACAAACAGAGCTCGCTCTGCATTTCTTTTCCCCATAGAACTCTATGAGAAGGTAGCTCACCCGCTGATTGGCTAAGCTGGACGAGCCCCTCTTCACCCCAACCAATCACAGTACTAAAATATTTCCCATAGACAGTAATAACTTTAAGGGTGCCCTTCTATCGCGCCCTTCTTTCTCCACTCAAAATAGACGCACTATATATGATTGGTGGATTCATATCTGCCGCCGGAGCTAGTTTTGGCCTCTCTGACAGAGCCTAATTTTTTAGAAATTTGGCATGTGTCACTTTGTGAGAATAACTTTTTGTCACTTTTACCTTTCCATGTGATTCAGAGATTGTTTTCTCGTAACACATTGCGCTTTAAGTTAGTAAGAAATTTTGGTCCAAAAGTCCTTGTTTATTTGTAAAAAATATCAAGTAATTGTGAAAAATTTACGATTTTCAAACTTCTAAACTTTCTGCGTGTAAGATAGATGGTTATTCCACTCAAAATAGTTTATAACTAGCATCTACCATATGTCTACTGTAGGTTGGCATAATTTTTTTAATGTCTTTTTTTTATGATATGAGGGGGCTTAGAAATTTTGGAATAATTTTCACATTTTCAAGAAAATTTGCAATATACATTTTTTTAGGGACCAGTCCAGCTCTGACGTGGCTTTGATTAGCCTAAATGTTAGATACCCCCATAAATGACTCCATCTAAGAAACTACACCCCTTAAAGTATTCAACACAGCATTTAGGAAGTTTATTAACTCATTGGGTGTTTCGCAGGAATTAAAGCAAAGTGAAGGTGAAATTTCAAAATGTCACTTTTTTTGAAGATTTTCAATTTTTATCCATTATTCAAAAGAACATGGTAGATGTGACCAGGAAAAAGCAACTTAATTTCAATTCCCCAGATTCAGCGGTTTTCAGAGATATCCCATATGTGGCCCTAGTGCGCTATTTGGCTCAACCACAAGCCTCAGAGTAGGAGGACAACCAACTAGACTGGGGTCTCATTTTCATTACGATTTCATTTAGGCGCCATTTCAGGTTTGCAGGCACCCTAAGGTGCTAAACTTAATAAACACCTCTAAAAAGACCCATTTTGGAAACCATACCCTTTAAGGAATATATCCATGGGTATAATGAGTACATTGACCCCACAGGTGTTTCACAGAATTTTTTAGCGTTAGGCTGTGAAACTGAACACATTTTTTTTCCTACAATCTGCAATTTTAGCTGAAAATGTTTATTTTTTTTATAACTGTATTTATTGAGATTTTATGCAATCATGTAATAAAATGAACATCAATATCAGTGTACAGTATGTTTCCATAAATGCACAGAAAATAATAGTTGCTGATATTCACTATGACAAAGCACAAAAGTATAAAAGATTAAAGAGGTTTTGCCACAAAGTAAAATTGACGTGGGAAGCTTACAAATGAAATAACAAACATTTTCAACATTCATTATTATTAAAAATTCTGCACCGTTTTTTGTTTTAGCTGCTAATTTAGTGATCCATTGTTTACAGCTCCTCTCCATGGGATACGATCAAGGTTGAGTGCTCCTCAGTCCTGGCCAGACATGCCCAGACATCACCTCTCCTCTAAGGTAGCTGCTGAGTGTTCAAACCTCTGGTGCTGTTATTCTACTCCCGTCCTCTGTACTCCTTAGTAATTAGTCAAATAGTGCAAATAAGTAAAAAAGAAACCCCAATGAGGTATGTGCATTGATAAAGAGAAAAAAAAACACACAGGATTGGTTCCTGCAGGGATTTGAACCTAGGAACCTTGTGCCTGGAGGCAAAAACTTTACCTCTCAGCTACTCACAATGCTTTACATAAATAGACCTTTCTTTGACTACAGAGAGGAAAAGCATGGTGATGTCATCCTGCTGGGTCACATGATATGCAATTCAAAGAAAAAACACACGCCCCCTTCTGAGCACACAGAGCTGAAGAACTGGATACAGGAGGTATGAAATGAGACGTGACAAAACCCCTTTAAACATATAAAACAATAATACATTAACCGTTCCACCAGAAGAAACACAGTCTAAGTAGGTATTAGACCTGGGTCCTCAAAAAGAAATTATCAAGGGTAAAGAAAAGGGGTCAATTAGCGACTCTCCATAACCCGCTGGCTGCACTTTAGGGTATGTTCACAAGATATAGTGCGGCGTGTACAGTACGCACCGCAGTACATTGTGTGTTTTGGGAGCTCGCGCTAATATGCCGGCCCCGTTGACATTCATTACTCGCAGCCTGTATTCACCACAAGTAATTGACGATCGTATTGTATGAGCGGGGAGAGGAGGCATAATCCATAGTTCTCTATGAGAACTATGGATTACCATAATTTCGGCGCGCATCTCGGCCGTATTAGTGCGCAAATACGCTGCAAAATGCACGCCGAAATTAACCCGTGTGAACATACCCTTAGTGTGGATTAATCCGAACAATCTAAAGTCTGAGGCTTCCTAATGTACTAGTTAATTCACCTTCCAAGTACCATTTAGTGTGCCTAAAGGGTGTGACGAGTTCTTTTTTTTCCTTTTTAGTCAGGAAGCTTAGTATAAAGGGAGACCATTTTGTAAAGAAACCCTCAGTGCGTGATATCTTAGCATAGTCTACTTCTCTCCTCTCCATGTCAAGACAGTGCTTAATCTGAGACCAGACTTCCCCAACCTCTAGTATTTTGGCTTCCAGCCATTTATTCAATAAGCATCTCTTAACCGCCAGCAAAATTATGTGAATTAAGTTATGATATTTCTCAATGTCTGGGAAGTCGTGAAATAGAAAAGTTGCCGGAGAGAGGAGTAACAGAATGTCCCATTTATTTTGTAATATATCCCGGATCCTTTACCAAAATATTTTGGAATATGGGCAAGCCCAGATACCATGGGTTAGATCTGATCCAGGAAGTTGGCACTTAGGGCAGGCAAGTTTATGATGAGAGACTTGGGGGTGGGGAAGAAGGTTAAAACCATATATAGCATGGTGCATAAAAGGGAAGTGGGTTTCCTGCCATTTTTCGCTGTTAACTGCTTCACAGAGTCGGTATCATCCATTCAGGATGATTGGGGGGATACCCATGCCTGGGACATTTTTTTCCCACCTGGAAAACAAAGTAGGTAAAACTAATCAACTGTCTAAAAGTGAGAAAATGCGAGTCTGGGATGTGATAGAGATGTTGTAGTTCAGGCAAGGAGAAATAAGTATTTTTTACTGGATTGAAGAGTTGTCCTATTTTATCTATGCCCCAAACTGCCCATGAAAGGAGGTGCTTGTTGCCTAGACCTTGGGGGAACTTCGGGTGACCTATAAGAGGCATGTGCTTGCTAAGTAAGGCCGGGAGCTGGAATAGTTTGCGGTAAGTTTTCAAGGTGGCAATTGTGTCCCGCATAAGAATGCAGGATCTGGGGGGGCGTGGCCTGACTGAGGATGATGGCAGACAGGTTTTGAGTGAGCTCTGACAGGTGGGGCGCTGTATACTCACATTACCATGTGAGTTCCCATCATTTGGAGATACACCAACTCCTTTTTGAGACCTCCACTGGACCTCCACTGGAATCCCTGTGATAGAATAGACTGCTGATTCAGATGGATGTTATTTGTTTGATCTTTTGACCCACTGAGGAATCCCTGAAATGGGATGAAACACGTTTGGGGTTAATTTAGCGTATTATCTACTCTGGCGCTTGGGTTTCATCGCCCTATTGACAGTAGTTACCAGTTCGGGTTGAATGGCGCAGATAAGTATTGGCACTTTTTGTATACCCTTTGACTTTGAAGTTGGTCTATTGAGTATATTTTTTTCAGTTTCCTTTTGGGAGTAGTCTGATTCATTATTCTAGTGCCATTAGCACCAACCTTGGCGCCGTTTTGGTCGACATATTGCCAATCAAGCTGTAATTTTCCTATTTGACTTCACCTAGTAATATAGAGGCGGGACGTTAAATAGGATACAGTGTAGGAGTTAATTACGGGGTCGCCCTTATCGGGGCGGTGTCTCCGTTGTGGCAGGTATTATAGGGTTCATGGTGTAGGTGACAGCTTAGGGTATTATCCCTTCTTTGTTGTGTCCCGGATATATATTTTAATTGAGTGTTATTAAAAGGTATGTTTTAAAGGAGTAGTTTTTTCTATTGTTTGGATTTATTCTTCTATTCCTATAATTTACACACGTGGCAAGCATTTTGTTGTTTTATGAGCTCTGACAAGCCACTCCAGAAACTCGGCCCAAACAAACCCCTGGGACAAAGAAGCTTCTTCTAACTGCTCCTATTGTGTCCAGCTGCCGGTTCGGATCATTATAAGCCCACCCGGACCCCTGTCCGCCTTCCCTAGCCGGAGTTACAGCCAGTTTTCTGCTGCCAGCACTTATCTCCTGCTGTGGCTGCCATTACCACATGGTGCCCTCTGCCTGAGACAGAGCTCTCAACCCGACATCAGGACACAGTGGATCACGCTGGGCGCATTCCTACCGGGACTCTGAGTGGCCTTGCAGTGGTAGTGACGGCTGGAGGGAGACCTGCATCATCTGACTGCCTCTACAGGTACCTAAGCCCTTGATCCCGCTCGGCTGCTTCTCGCTGCTGCAGCCACATCTCCCTGGTGATGTGAGGCAGGGGAGCCCTCTGCCTATTAAGAAAGAGACACCTTGTGCCTGCTTGAGAGTGTTTAAGCTAACTTCTACTCTGTATGTGGGCTGACACTCCTGACTGACTCGGAGTTATCCCCCTGCTACACTCTCCCAGTACATTAGAAGGAGATCAATCACTTAAGCTGCTGGTGGGCTGACACTCCTGACTGCTCAGAGTTAACCCCTTGCTGCACTCTTCCAGTGCTTGTTGCAAAGAGAACAATCAATTGCAGCTGCCTGCAGGCTGACACTCATGACTGCCCGAAGTTAAAGCCTGCTGCACTCTCCCAGTTCTTGCTGTTTTTTGCTGCCTATAGGCTGTCACTCCTGACTAACATAGTTAACCCCTTGCTGTACTCTCCCAGTGCTTGCTGCTAAGGGAATAATCCTTTATTTGGCCCTCATTCTGGAAAACCACCTCTCTGGAAGGAGACTACGCTCTGTCACTCCTGCATTTAACCCCAACCCTGCTGATCTTCTCACAGACTTGCCATCTCTTGGGTACTGGGCTTGATGACCCCTTGTTACAGGATTCAAATCTGGAGGTGATTCCTAATACTGTTTCTGCCCAGTGAACTCCAAATCAGTGTATTCAGTGGGGTGAAGGAAAAATCAAAGAAACAAACCAACAAAACTCCCGGAGTTTTTCGCCTCTTCTCAAACCAAAAGAGGCCTTAAGTTCCCTTCCACAATTTCTCCTACACCCTCATCCAAAGCGGAATCTGTGGATCTGGAGCACACAAGCATGTCCGATTCCCAACCTCTAACAGTTTCCTCTCTGCAATATTTGTTCTCCTCTTTCCGTTCATCACTGCAAACAGATATCAAGCAGATGATGGATGACCTAAAGCAAGACTTCCATTCTCTAGCCTCCCGTACCAAGCATATAGAAAACAAAATGGCAGACTTCGCAAAATCCCACAATAGCCTCATTGATGCCAACAATGCCTTGGAGGAAGAGGTACAACGACTGGCCGCCATAGTCGTGGACTTAGAAGGCAGATCTAGGCGGAACAATGTGAGGATCCTAGGAATCCCAGAATCGGTGCCTTCCGATCACCTGCATACTTACCTAAAAGATCTGATGGCCCTGGTTCTACCTAACTCCTCCTCTTCGGATCTTATAATAGACAGGTTACACAGAATCCCAAAGCCAAAAAATTTACCTCAGCAGGTCCCCAGAGACACCATAGCAAGGATCCACTTCTATAACGTGAAAGAAGATTTCCTCCGAGCTCTACGGAAAACAGAATCTCTACCGGAGCGATATCAAGCGATCTCAATCTTTCCTGATCTTTCTTCCGCTACTTTGCTTAAGCGTAAAGAGTTCCAGCCGTACACCAGGATCCTCAGGGATAAAGAAATCCAATACAGATGGGGCTTCCCGGTGAAACTCATCGTAATCAAAGATGGGACTCAATTCATCTGCAATTCTCCGGAAGAGACTTATCTAACATTGAGAAGCTGGAACTTACTCGCATCCACTGAATCAAGCCCGGTCCGGAAGAAACAACCCAGGCCAGAAGTATTCACACCGCTGTGGTCCGACAGAGCTATGAGGTCAAAATCTAGAGCACTGGACTAACACAGTTGATATCCTTTGTCTCACTAGTAGACTGGAGTGCTGGCTTGTGCTCTACTCTCACACGTGTCGCTGTATTTGTGTGCCGCTTTCCTTCCTACAGGTCAAGGCGGGACTCTGCCCCATCGTCACTTGTCTCCAATTTTTGGGAGATATTTCTTTTTTTTTTTTTTGTTACCGGTTTTTCTCTATCGGTTTTTTGTGTTGGCTACTATAGCCATGGTTCTTGAAGTTATTCCAGTTAATGGTTGCCATGTACTTTCACGCCTTGCTGTTCCTTCAAACCAGGTATCAGATAAGCTCAGTAATTATGTGTCAGTTATTAACAGTGCTACTAATCTCTTAACATGTCGATCAAATTTATCTCATTGAATGTGAACGGTCTCAACTCTCCATGCAAGAGGTCACATATGTGGAGAGATATTCTTAGGTCTGGTGCCGATGTGGTATGTCTACAGGAAACCCATCTTTGTAACAAAGATATATATATACTTAAGCATAAGATGTTTCCTTTCTCGTTTCACTCGACGCTGGACCTCAAGAAAGCTGGAGTATCAGTATTTATTAGGGATTCTGTTGCTTTCTCTCTCAATCAGTCAATTATTGACTCCAAAGGGAGATATGTTATTTTGCAATGCACTTTAAACACAGTTGAATATACTATAGTTGTGCTGTATGCCCCGAATGTACGCCAGTTTTCCTTTATAAAAAAAAATTTAGCCACAGCCAAGAAAATCCTCAAAGGCAATTTTATAGTCTGTGGAGACTTCAATATGGTGATAGATAAAGCTAAAGACAAATCGGACGGGGGTGCGCGATATACCCCGGAACTGGGAAATTTCATACGGGAAGAAAACTTACACGATCCTTGGCGATACGCCCACCCAGCAGAACTAGACTTTACTCACTACTCGGCAGCCAAAAACTCACATGCAAGAATTGATTATTTTCTTCTCAATAGATCAGCACTCCAATTGGTCTCCAACTCTAAAATAGGTTTTAGAACTTGGTCCGACCATGCCCCAATTTTCCTTACAATTAGAGATCGTTTTTCTCCCTCTCCCCATACACCGTGGCGTCTCAATAATTTTCTACTCAAGTCACCGAAAATCCTGTCTGAGATTACTACTTCACTCACGGATTACTTTGATATGAATGCCCCTACTGCCCCTTCGGTGGAAACATTATGGTGTGCACACAAGGCGTACATTCGTGGCATATTCATCTCGGCAGCAACTAGGGAAAAAAGACGCAGAGAAAAAACAGACTAATGAACTTCTAGATAAGATTAACCTGCTGGATTCTCAATTTAAGACACTACCCTCCCCAAAAATTAAAGAAGAGTTAGCATTACTTAAAAGCCAATTAAGTGTACTGCACTTGCAACAATATGAAGCCCATCTAAATAGATTAAACTGGAATTTTTACTTGCAAGGGGATAGACCTAGCAAAATATTAGCCAGAAGAGTTAAGGTAGTCCAAGCCAGAACACGAATATCACATATCACTGGCCCCTCAAACTCCAAAATATGTGATCCCCGACAAATTTCCAATGCTTTTGCCAATTATTATCGAACGCTATATAACCTGAAATTAGATCCCGCAACACCTTCAGTAAATACTAATGACATTGACTCCTTTCTGGAAGCCGTCTCTCTCCCTTCACTTTCCCCTGATCAACTAGTAACACTTAACCAACCAATCACTTCCCTCGAAGTCCAGAAAATTATAAATGGTTTAAAATGTAACAAATCCCCAGGCCCCGATGGATTGTCCAATGAATACTTTAAAATATTCAATGTCCTTCTCTCCCCTCATCTATCCGGACTTTTCCAGTCTATTATTAAAAAAGGAACCCCCCCAGAAGAATTACTCTGTGCTACTATATCTACTATCCCTAAACCCGGGAAACCAGCCGACCTGGTCTCTAATTATAGACCCATTTCCCTGCTTAACTCAGATATCAAAATCTTTTCAAAGATTCTGGCCACCAGATTAAATTATATTCTGCCATCTTTAATCCATAAAGACCAAGTAGGATTTGTGAAGGGCAGACAGACGAGAGACGGCATACGACGGGTTATAGATATACTCCAAATAGCATCAAAAAGGAAACTGCCCTTTGCCCTTCTCTCCCTGGATGGAGAGAAGGCTTTCGACAGGATAAATTGGGTCTATATGAGAAAAGTGCTAAAAAATTTGGTTTTGAAGGTCTAATTTTTTCTGCCATTATGTCCTTATACACTACCCCCTCCGCCAGAGTGTACTTATCAGGATTTCTCTCTGATAAATTCTACATTAATAACGGAACAAGACAAGGATGCCCCCTTTCTCCGTTAATATACGATTTGTGTGCAGAACCCCTAGCAGAACATATTAGGAAACACACTAGCATTACAGGTATAACAATAAATAACGAGACTCATAAAGTAAGTCTATATGCAGACGACATACTGATCATGTGCCATCATCCTGAATCATCGATCCCGGAACTACTTGACCTCCTTGAAAGGTATTCCTACTTATCCTATTACAAACTAAATATAACAAAATCGGTTATATTACCGATACATTGCAGTATTACATTGGAAACTCAGCTCCCTAACATAAACTTTATTTGGGCTAAAGACTATGTCCCCTACTTGGGAATTAAGTTATATCCTGATTTAAGTACCACCATACAAAAAAACTTAGAAGACACGATCTCATTTATTACTAACGAAATCAGCAGACTCTCTCAGCTTCCCTTATCGTGGTTAGCTCGTATAAACTTATCCAAAATGCTACTCCTACCCCGATATCTGTATGTAGCACGATCTCTACCATTCCTTTTCCCCAGTTCACTGATGACCAACCTCCAAAATCATATACTAAAATTTATATGGGGAGCAAAGAAACCCAGATTTCAAAAGAAATACCTATATAGAAAGACCACAGAAGGTGGTCTATCAGTTCCCAACCTAGTACACTACAACCTGGCATCAATTCTAGAACCCATGTTTATATTTTGGAACGCCCCTGACAGACACCACTGGTCGTCGATTGAGAATGCGACAATCTCGAAGGGTTCATTCAAAGACTATTTGATTGCTATGTTATGTGGAGATACTCCTAAAGAGTTCGAACTATTATCACTTTCTCATGCAGCACAGGTGTGGTATAAACATGTCGTTGGAAAGCAATTAGTGACAATTGACAAACGCCATTGCCCTCTTTCGGCCTTACAAATTATCTTGCCAGATGCTCCGATTTCGCAATGGATCAGACAGGGCATAAGTGAAGTAGGAGACTTGTTTTATAAAGGCCGTTTTAAACAATTTGAGGATCTAGCACAAAAATATTCGATCCCTAACCATCAATTTTTTGTCTATTTGCAACTGAGACATTTTATTCAGACCCAATGCCGGTCAATTTCACCACAGGCCTCCTCATTATTACATGATTTTTTGTGGCAAAAAGGCAACAATACAAAAGGACTATCGGCAGCTTATAAATCCTTAGTCCACACAGATCTGAACACAAAGCCTGGCTACGCGGTAAAATGGGAAAAGGAACTCTCTTGCTCATACTCAACGGTAGAATGGTTGAAGGCAGCCAACACAACATCTAAGCACACTAGATGTGCCAATCATGTAGAAATCACCAGGAAAATTCACCTTAGATGGTACTTAACACCGAGCAGGCTTGCACATATTTCCCCTGGATACTCACACCTCTGTTGGAGGAATTGTAGACAAAAAGGGTCACTTCTACATATGTGGTGGGAATGCCCTCTCGTCCAACCTATTTGGAAACAATTAGAAGCCCTTCTATCTGAAATCCTCCAATGGCGCATTGTCCTCACTCCTGAATTAGCCATACTAGACCTCACATATGAAGACATTCCCAATTCTTTCCACACAATCCTCTCACACTTTCTCTCAGCAACTAGAATGACCATCGCAACACATTGGAAAATTCCACAATCCCATACTATTCCTGAAGTGATTCAAAGAGTCAATAAACAGTACCATTGCGAGACCAGTCTAATTATTCCTCCACACTCCCTAGCTAAAGCCAGGAACAATTGGTTGCTATGGACTTCATCTAAATACTTTCGCTAGAGGCGTTATCTGCGTATACAACTCGGACGACATGTTTGTGCCACAAAACCTTTGCATGGTTAAGAACAAACTGATACAGTTATATATCTTTTTCTGTTGTTTAAAAATGGCTTGATCTGACATGTTGTCGCTGTATCCTTAAACTCTGATGCCCTTAAGACGCTGAATGTTTCTGTACGCATGGCACTTGTTTTACCCATGTTTTCCCTTGTTTCCCCTTCCTTCTTCCTCCCACATAACGTTGTCCTTTCTGTCATACTGTATTGTCTATTATTATGTATCAAGAAAATAATAAAAATTTCTAATGATAAAAAAAAAAAAGAATGCAGGATCTGATCTCAAGGGGGACACAAGCTAATTTAGTGTGGAGTAAAGCCGAAAGATTCCAAGGGGAGGCAAGCACAGCTTCCAGATCTGTGTTAGAATAGAATGATGTTTGTTTAATCCAGTCTAAGCAGTGTCTTAAATTACATGCTAAATTGTATCTCCGAACATCTGGCAGATTTAATCCTCCACAAGCTCTAGGAAGCATGAATTTAGCCGCTGAGATTCTGGATTTTTTACGGGCCCATAAAAATCTGGTAAAGCTGGTCTGAATGATTTTGACGTCAGAGTGTTTCAAAAGAAGTGGGATGGTTTGAAGGGGATAAAGCAATTTTGGGAAACTCATCATGCGAAGTAGATGCCCACGAGCTACTAGAGAGAGTGGGAGATTGGATCATGTATCTAATTCTCTAGCTAGTTTCAAAATCAAAGGGGGAAAGTTTAAGTTGTAAATTGAAGTAGGGGACTTTCCTATATATATGCCCAGGTACTTAATTGAGGTGCCAGCTATTTGTAGGGGGATGTCTAGATTAATAAGGGAGATTGGTTTGGCTCTCGGGGGGAATCCGCAGTATTTCAGTTTTAGTTTAGTTTATTTTAAATCCTGCACTTCGTCGGAACAGACGTAGCTCGAGAAACAGAATAGGGAGGTCTCGTTCAGGTTGCACCACGAGGAAGATAATGTCATCAGCAAATAAAGCCAATTTAAGTTCCAGTGTTTTCACTCTCACTCCCTCAAAGACTGGGGAAGAGGTAAGAAATCTGGATAGAGGCTCAATCGCCAGGTTAAAGAGATACGGCGAGTAAAACGTATACTCCCGTCCATCTGGATTTAATAATCGCCATGGATTGGTTAAGTGTAAAATGTTAACAAAGCTGTCTAAAGGGGGTGTTCACTGTATTGGGTGCTGGTGGGGTTTACTGCTTCTATCTTCTAGGTCACAGATAACAGTATTGAAGACTCCACTAATAAACTTTTATTCGCTATCATCTCCCATTAGGATAGGTTCTAAGCGTTTAAGAAAAGCAGCTCCCCCTGAGTTCAGTCCATATATATTATAACAAAGAAAACATCTTATCAGAAATCTGAATTTTATTATTTACCCATCTCCCTTCTGTATCATGCTTGTAATGAGTAACATTCCCTGAGAAGCTTTTGTTTATCAGAATAAGAACAAGAGGTATATCAGATAACGAATTTGGCTGGACGAGCCAGTCTGCGTTCGATGAGGAATCTGTCTGTCCCTATCCTCTAGGTCCACGTCAGGTAATGCTGGGTTTTGTAGTTTATTGTCCTTGCCGGGCTGTTTCACGTTCTTGGTTCGGCCAATTTTGTAAAGAAATTTTTCCATAAACTGAGTTAATAGCGGATGCGTAGGCAAGTAGTTATACACTGAGTCTCAAAGAATATCTGTCCCTGAGTGCGGACAGAGTGTTAAGTTGATAGTAGAGGTATCAGGAGCTAATGAGCCAATCAATAAAGATCTCTGAATGTTCACAGGGTATGTAAGAATTTGGTAAGACAATCGGTTACTGGCGTCTGAGAGATGTTGAAGTGGATGTTTTCAGCGTAATATGGTTTAATTTGGTTTAACTTGAGTTAATCTGCAAGCTTTAACTTTTAGTCCCTCTGTGCAACAGTAGAAGTTATTGCAGAGCAATTGTCCATCTTTTAATTGAGCTGGCATGTAGCAGGCAGAGGAGGAGAGAGGAGGGGAGAGTGGAGGTCTGTGGAGCAGAATATCAAGCTGGCGAGAGAGGGGGGGGATTGTTGCGTAGCAGAGATATCTGTTGGCTGCTGGAGGTTATATTGATGCTATCAAGATGGCCGTTTCCCGCCAAATACAAAGCTCCTTTACCCTCTTGATATTGTACACTGTAGGTCTGTCCCCCACCTTTTCAAAGAGAGAAGAACTGACCTGGGTGGACTGCCAGGGATGGTATGGCTGTGTAGCCGAAGCAGTTCACGACTCCAGGCCTGGCCGTTAGGCAGCGTGATGCGTCGGTCGTGGCTGCAATGCGGACGAGAGGCTGCTCACCAGGCTTACTGCAGGGAGAGACGTGTCTTCGGGTAGTCTCCGGGGCCGCATTGCACTCTGTTGCGGGTCCAGGCGAGCAGGCTGCTGCGCAGTGTCCGATCGCGGTCGCTGCAGGGAGAGAAGGCTCTCCGGGGAAGGTAGGAGGCAGGGCGGTTCTCCGGCGCGGAAGCCTATGCGGCGTTCAGTCGCAGGTCTCCGAGCGGCTATTATAACGCTGCCCAGCACCCGCAGAGTATGTCCTGTGCTGGCAGGGGTTACCAGTTTATTAGCCAGTGGGTAGGCGTGTGATGACGGGGGATAATGCCAGGTTTCTCTTGACGGGTGACTCCCGCTGTCTTGGAGCTCCCGGGCTAGACTCACCACCGCATGGCGCCGGAACCAGAAGTCTCGAAAATGTTTAATTTTTACAAAGAATCCTGAAAAAAAGCACTCCAAATTTTATTACGCAAATTCTTTCAAGTTCGGCAATACCCTACATGTGGGTGTAAACTGCTGTTTGGGCGCATGGCACGGCATACAAGGGAGGGAGCGCTATTTGGCTTTTGGTGGGTGCCATGTCGCATTTGCAAAGTACCAGAACAGGTGAAACCTTCCAGAAGTCACCCCATTTTGGGTTCCACGCCCCTCATGGATCTCATTTAGGGGTGTCTTGTGCATTTTGGGCACACAGATGTTCCATAGTGGGTTTTTTGGCGTTGGACCATGAAAATGGGGGGGGGGGGGGGGACAGTTCCGTCATTTTTTTTTGGGGGGGGTCGGGGTTAAATTTTACAGCGTTTGCTGTGCAGTGTAAATGACAGGATAACTTTACTATGTTGGTCGGTACAATTGCAATGATATACATTTTATGTATTTTTTATGTTTTGTTACTTTCACACAATAGAAATATGTTTGTAAAAATGGCATTTTTATGTTGTCCTATTCTGACAGCCATAACTTTTTTATTTTGCTGTGTGCATAGCTGTGTAGGGGCTTGTTTTTTGCAGGATGAATTGATGTTTTTATTGGTACCATTATGGGGTTCATATGACTGATCACTTTTATTAAGGTTTTTGTGAGGAATTTTGAACAAAATACAGCAATCTTGGTAGTGTTTTTTTATTTTTCACAGCGGTCACCGTGCGGTATAAATGACAAGCTACTTTTACTCAGCAGGTCGATACGATTACAGCGATACCCAATTTGCATTTTGTTTTTATGTTTTACTGCTTTTAAACAATAAAAACACTTTTATTCAAAAAGGAAAATCTGTTTTTGCATCACCATAGTCTGAGAGCCATAACTTTTTTATTTTTCTGTGTACAGAGCTGTGTAGGGGCTTGTTTTTGCGGGATGAGTTGAAGTTTTTATCGGTATAATTTTTGGGGGAACAAGGATTTTTGATCGCTTTTCAATCCGTTTTTTGGAAGGCAGGGGGAAGAAAGTACTGCAATGCTAGTAGTGTTTTTTATTCTTATTTTTAACAGCGCTCACTGTACAGTATCCGTGACAAGTTAGTTTTATTCTGTGGGCCGATACGATTACGGTGGTACCCAATTTAAATGTGTTTTTTTTATGTTGTAAAACAATATTTGTGCATTGCTATCTTCTGATAGCCATAACTTTTTTTTATTTTTCCATATACAGAGCTTTTTTGCAGGATGAACCAACATTTTAATTGGTACCACTTGGGTGTTTATTTAAGTGATCACTTTTTATTCTATTTTATGTGCTGCGGGATGAACGAAAATCGCAATTCTTTGATTGTTTTTTTGTTTTTCTTAACGCCGTTCACCGTACGGGTTAATTAACATGACATATCTATAGGGCAGGTGTTTACGCACGCGGCGATACCAAATATGGGTACTTTTCTTGTTTGTGTTTCAATTTTTTCACTTTTTTTAAAACTTTTTTTACACTTTTTTTCACTTTTTCCCAGAGGGGAATTGTATGAGAGATCTCATACAATAGGCGATCAGCACACGGCTTATTGCTGTGTACTGGTCTCCATGGCGACTGTCAATCACCATACACGGCAATGCTTTGTGGGCATTGCCGGGTATGGTGATTGACAGTCGGCATGGTGACGTCACAGACGGCCCGGGAAGTGACTTTCACTTCCTGGGCCGTCTGGAAAGAGACAGTTGCCGCACAAAGGGAGCAAGCAGGAGGTCCCTCCTCCTGCCTGCAACTTAGCTCCGTCGGAGCTAAGGGGATAATCACCGCTGGTCCCATGTCGCAATCGTGCAGGGCTCGCTTGTAAGCCTGCACGATTGCCAGGACATATACATACGTCCATTTACGGGAATACACTTCCCGCTAGGGCGTATGGATACGCCCAATGTCGGGAAGGGGTTATGCTTCTGTGTGGTCTTCTTAGTTGAAAAAAGGCGTGTGTGTGCTTTGAATTTCCTGGAAGGTACAGAGTGATGTCAGCATTCCACTTCCCTGTAAGCTCCTTATGTTCTATAGAAACTAAATCAATAGTGGAAGCGCAATACATCTCTTGTCAGTGAGCTGTTGTTGAGCATAATATCTCCCCTCTAGGATTTTAGTCCACAACACCTACAGCCAACTGCTGTAGGAAGGGGAAGAGCACTGTGGGGGTTGCTGCTACAGTGAACAAAGTGAATCTGGCTAGGCACCAGGAACAATGCCAAAGCAGCTTTTAAGGGTATGATCACACGGCGTTTTTTTGATTCGTGTTTGGATTCATGTTTCGGACCCAAAACTGACCCAAACACGCATCTCACAATGTGCAGTGTGATTTACATTAGTTTCAATGTAAAACACACATCGGCATTCAGACATGTTTTACATGCGTCTTTCGGATGCGTTCAAAGAATTGTCAGGTTAATTCTTGATCCGTTTTACACAGCAGACACCCTATTTAAAACTATAGGTTGCGTTTCTGCTGCACAGAAAACGCATCCAAACACGCACACACTTGCGTCTTTGGATGTATTCTTCAGATTGAAAAACGCTGTATGAACATACCCCAAAAGTTAAAGCGTGAGACTGAATGAAAAGTCAGTCTCGCTCTTACACTTTCACAACTTGCCTGTGGCATTGTACCCGATGCCTGTGCTGATATGCGCACAAGATTCTGGCCACCTGCAATCACAATGTACATC
Source organism: Phyllomedusa bahiana (assembly GCA_025379985.1). Classification (NCBI taxonomy): domain Eukaryota; kingdom Metazoa; phylum Chordata; class Amphibia; order Anura; family Hylidae; genus Phyllomedusa; species Phyllomedusa bahiana. The sequence goes on from JAODAL010004003.1 coordinate 100,179, forward strand.
AGGGGCCAGAAACTTTGAAAGAAATAAAACCAAATAGTGAGTAAACGGCTCATATTTGGTAATAACTTTATATTACAAAAAATATTATTTCATTAATAGGGACCTAAAGAAACCCACTTACTGTAGTGGAATTCACCTTTAAACACTCTCACTGGGTGTTGTTCAGAAGGCATCTCTTAGCGCCAATGTCCATTCTTTCCAGTCTGGTCACTTTATTCAGGTTTCTTTGAAGTCGCTGTTCTTTAGTCTTCGGAAACACCAAGTTACAACGTGGAGAGATGGCGCGAACCAAAAGTTGGGTGTTTGATGATGAGATGTAGGATGAGTCCCAGTCAGGATGGGTTACTGAGGTTAGTTTCAAGGCTGCTAGAAAACCTGGTAGATCCACTGGAGATCTAAAGGAAATCATTCAATAATCCGTTCTAACATGTAGAGCACCGAAAAGTAGTTTGATTTGCTTGCAGGACAGCAAGTAAAGGCCTTGTTGCCGCTCTTATGCGTAAGGTGTGTCTTGATAGGTTGGGGAAAATGGATAGCTTATTTCCTTCGAATGTAATGTTAGGGTCAAGTCTCGCTCTCTTCATTATTTCTTCCTTTATAGAATAGTAGTGGATACAACAGCTCATATCCAGTGGTTTAGAAATATCTAGGCTCTGTACCCTCAGTGCTCTGTCTATTTCAATGTATGTATGAGTCTTCACCTTCGCCTAGGAGGAATTTGAAGAGCTTCGTAAGCCATTGAGCTAGATCTTGCGTTTATACTGTTTCACTCTGATGTTATCCCTCCTATTTCTGTTTTCGAGATCATCTAGCTGATCAACAAGATTTTGTTGGATGGACTGATGATTTGTACAGGTTTGTAGCCCAGAATGTTGGACAGAGGACTGAAATGTTTCAAGTTCTTGCAATATGTCTTGCAAGATAGATATGTCATGTTACTTTTAGTTGGCAGCAGAGAGAGAAGAGCTTGCAGTTCTGGGTGTCCCTGCATAACCAGTAAAGCCTTGTCTCTAGGGATAACAGAGGGGTTAATAGGAGAGTCCCCTTTAAGTTGAGATGTAGTTTCAGCAGCTACACTAGAAGTGTGTGAAGCTTCAGCTCTTGGACACAGGCTGTTATCCTGCCAATACAAATCACTTGGAGGGCACTCAGGGGTTAATGAGATGGAGGCCTGTGAGAACTGCTGACTGGAGCTTCTGAGGATTTCCTCCATAGGGTCAGACACAGATTCCTGTGTGTTAGAAACAGGGCTGCTGTTTAGTGAGGAAAGGTTTTGAGCCTTGTTCTGTGGCAATACTGCTTGCGGGCTTACTTTCTCCCCTATTAGTTGTGATACTGTGGTCTGGAGAGTGTGCTCCACATCCTCCCCCATCTGCCTCCATATCTCATCTCACACCTTCTATCTCTTTAGGAGCAGAGGTGTAAAGATTAGCAAGTCTTCACTCTGCATTTGCAATCCACCTGGTGGGGATGAGGCTGCTTCTCGATTATCTCCTCTGCTATGTACCATGCTCGAAAGGTGAAGGGGGCCGTAGGAAGATGGCGCCCGTTCAGGAGAGGGGGCTGCAGAAGTAAAAGCTGAATGCATGTCAGCCAGTGGGGTAAAGTATTTTGAAATGGGTACCACTGGTAGTAGAGTTCCTGGTGTACCTTTGAGATGTTTTTTGGCCCTTCTGGGACCCATAATAAGCTGATTATGTTGCTATGAATATACAGACTAGGCAGAGCTCTTAGTAGGTACATCTGGCTGCAAGCATGTTAGGCTGTGCCCCCCATCGAGAGAGAGATTTTAGTTTAGTTCTTCTGGAACACCACAAATTTGCTCTTTGGATTGGGGGGTAATGCCTTTGTGGAGCTGAATGTTTTAAGCACCAGATCTTAAAAATCCTTAATGACATGCTTAGTTTTTTAGTTTTTGTATCCCTGCATCATAACTGTGAAAAAAGCTATTTTCTGCATTTGTTTTTTTAATTATTATTTTTTACACCATTCATATTTCACACTGAATAACCTGCCAGATTAATTCTACAGGTTATTATGGTCATGCGAATACCTAATAGGTGTATTTTTTTTGTGTGTGTGTAATGTATGCACAATAATTTTATTAAATATTTTATTTATTCCTCACTTTTTTATTACTTTTTTTTTAATACCATTAGAGGATAACTACTGCCTGCATATATATACCCAAGGTTCCATCGGGCATTGTGAATCCCAGTGATCCGATGGGGCAGGGGAATCCCCCTTAATTATTCCGCGGTCACGGACCGCGGGGGTCGGAGGCTTCCTTCGGTCCCTGCAATTCACAGAAACTGCTCTAGGAACTTCCTAGCGAAATTGAGATGCTGGAAGCCGCAAAATCCCTCTGTAGACAGCGTCGTCTTTTGGTGTCGCTGCAGACTGAGAACACACACCGCCTGCAATCAAAAGGCAGTGGGTGGTCGTTAAGGGGTTAAAAGCCTTGCTACATTGGTGCCACGAGGTAAACAGTATGCAGCAAGCAACTTCACCTTATGCTGTATGTGTTGAAGATCATGGAACTCTGGCTGCAGCCTTGTTTGTCAGGCTTGTTATCCATTTCCCCTCCCCTTCACAAGTTAATCTTGAGGTGCCATTTGATTGTCATTACAGCTGGGGGCCTAATGAAGGTCTCTGTGGCTGTCATAATTGTATTCCTATAAACCCCAAGGGTTGGGTGTTATAGGAGACCAATCATATACCTATACCACATTGGTCAAGCAATCACATGTTTAGGTTCCCTAGAGGTATTAAATGTTAACAGAAAAGAAAAGTTTATAAAAAAAACTCTCTTCCTTTTTACTATATACGAAAACAGTGACAAGTATTAATATAATCAGCATTTTTACATCCATAAGTGTCTGATTTAACGCAATATCATGTTGTTAATCCCACACAAATACTTAAAAAAAAATATATATATTGTGGTTATTGATCATATCGCCTCCCTGGTAAAATGGAATCAAAAAGTTGTGTACACTTCCATCCCCTAACAATAAAAACTGGATCTCAACCCGCAATATAGAAAACACCATACAACTCTGTTGGAATTTTTTTTTAAAGAGTTATTGATCTCAGAAAATAGCAAACGCAAGAAATAAATTTTTAACCCCTTACCATCGCAGCCAGTTTTAACCTCCCTGACAGAGCCCCATTTTTGAAATCTGACATGTGACACTTTATGCGAGAATTTATTTTTGACAATTTTATCTATCCATGTTATTCGAGATTGTTTTCTTGTGACACATTGTGCTTTTCGTTAGCAATAAATTTTGTTCCATACAATCCTTGTTTATTTGTGAAAAATATGTAAAATAATTACCATCAAAAAGTTCTGCGTGTGAGACATTTATTACACTCAAAATAGTTTATAACTAGCATCTGCCATATCTCTACTGTAGGTTAGCATAATTTTTTAAATGTCTTTGTATTCTTTTATGAAATTAGGGGGCTTAGAAATTTAGTAGTAATTTTTCACAGTTCTGACTTGACTTTGAGGGACCTGTATATTAGATACCCCCATAAATTACTCCATCTAAGAAACTACACCGCTTAAAGTTTTTAAAACATTGTTTAGGAAGTTTGTTTACTCATTAGGTATTTCACAGAAATTAAGGCAAAGTGGAGATAAAATTTCGAAATTTCACACATTTTTTTGCAGTTTTTCAATTTTCATCCATTATTAACTGGAACACGCCAGATGTGACCAGGGAAATGCAAATCAACATAGATTCCCCCAATTCTGCCGTTTTAGAGACATCCAATATGTAGCCCTAGTGCGCTATTTGACTTGATAACAAACCTCAGAATAGGAGGAGCACCTACCAGATTTCGGTGTCTAATTTTCAATATACGGTTTTCTTTATAGGTTTGCAGACACGCTAAGGTGCAAAAACGTAATTAAAACCCCTAAAAAGACCCATACTGGAAACTACACCCCTTGAGGAATATAGCCAGGGGTGTAGTGAGTATATCAACCACACAGGTGTTTTAGAAATTTTTTTATCGTTAGGCTTTGAAAATCCCCCCCAATTTTTTTTTACCAACAATCTGAAATTTTAGCTGAAAATGTTTAATGTTCACAAGGAATCCTGGAAAACGCATCCCAAATTTTGTTAGGCAATTTCTTCCAAGTTCGGCAATACTCTATTTGTCGGTATAAACTGCTGTTTGGGCGCATAACAGGGAGTACAAGGGAGGGAACGCTAATTGGCTTTTGGAACCCAGATTTTGGTGGGTGCCAGGTCACATTTGCAAAGCCCCCCAAAGTACCAGAACAGGCGAAACCTCCTAGAAGTCGTCGCATCTTAGATTCAACACCCCTCATGAAGCTCATGTAGGCGTATATTGTGCATTTTGGATGCACAAGTTTTCCATAGATTTTTTTTTTAGCTTTGAGCCATGAAAATGGAGGGGGAAAAAATGCAATTCCGCCATGGTTTTTTGGGCTTCAATTTTACAGCATTCGCAGTGCAGTGTAAATGATAGGATAACTTTACTATGCGGGTTGGTACAATTGCAATGATATAAATTTTATATAGTTTTTTTTGTTATATTACTTTTACACAATAGAAGTGCTTTTATCAAAAATTCCGTTTTTATGTCTTCATAGATTGATAGCCGTAACTTTTTTTATTTTTCTGTATACAGAGCTGATTATGGGCTTGATTTTTGCGTGATGATTTGACGTTTTTATTGGTGTCATTACGGTTAATATGACGCCTTGATCACTTTTTATTAAGGTTTTTGTGAGAGGTTTTGAACAAAATACACAAAATAAATACAAACTGGGTATCGCTGTAAACGTATCGACCTGCTGAGTAAAGCTAGCATGTCATATATACCGAATGGTGAACACTATAAAAAAAAATAAAAAAAATAAAACTATATATATATATATATATATAATATATATTATAATATATATATATATATATATATATATGTGTGTGTGTATATATATATATATCTATATATATATATATATATTATATATATATATATATATATATATAATATTATATGGTAGTGTTTTTTTATTTTATACAACAGTCACCGTGTGTTATAAATTACATGCTAGCTTTACTCAGCAGGTCAATACGAGTACAGTGATACCCAATTTGTATATCTTTTTTATGTTTTATTGCTTTTACACAATAAAAACACTTTGATTAAAAAGAAAAAACACGTTTTTGCATCACCGTAGTCTGAGAGCGTTTCAGATGTGATCAGGTTTTCAAATCAAAAATCAATTGAAGGTAAAAAATATCCAGTATTTATTCAATACAAGAATTAAGAGACAATATCCAGTATGCAGCATCATTGCATATACCCAGGATTGTCTTCCAAATCCCACTCCAGTTCATGATTTTATAGCCCCCCTTCTTCTGCAAGATTAAATTTAGCCAATCAATTTAAAACATAGCTAGTTCCTATACACTAGTTTTGAACCTAAGTATATCATTTAAGCCCACTTGGGTGTATTCCTTCTCAGAGAACCTTGTTCCTTTGAATAGGTTTATACCTCCATGCCATATGTTTTCAATTATTATGCTCCTTCTTCTCTGCCTGGATGAGGGGCCCTAGTAAAGAAAACTAATTTCCTTTCTAGCTACACAATATATGTATATCTCTAGATCTCTAGTCATTATATACTGAATGGGAATAAAGAACAATAAAAATCATATAAAAGTATAAAAATTATAGATATTACCCTCACAATTTTCCACCTTTGAGCAGATGTGTAATCGGATCCCATGTCTTTAGGTTTTTTTCTGAGTACATTTTCATGCAGCTAACCTGCACTGTCAGACTTTCTATTTACATGCTTCTTTTTCCCTATCTCCCCCATGCTGGGTTCCTCAGAAAAAAGAAACACCTACAATTATTAAGCTCATCAAACATATTGAGGTTGCCTATGCCCTGAAGAGAAGATATTATATTCTCCCAAGTCACGACAAGATTTTATAACTATTTTCTTCTTTTATTTACTTGTAACATCTACCTACAGTGAGCGCTAAACATTTAATACACATATATTATTATGAGCAGTACACCTTGTATAACTATCTGTAATATCCCTATCAGCCATCCACCTAGGCCTCTGAACCAATTTGCTGGGTTTAAAAATAACATATCACCATATCATGAGTCCTTCTTCACTTGTTGTTGCTTTCTTAACCATTCATCACTCATTTCTGCAAAAAAATGATTTTTAAATTTGCCCTTTTTTTTGCAAATTTCCTGCTGGATCAAAATAAAGTACTACCAATTTTATAATGTATACCCAATGAAAAGTAAGTGAATATCTTGTTTATATCTACATCCTTATGAAGACTAAGAAGGTTCATGGTGACAGCCTAGCTATAATGCATGTTCCTTCTATTCCAAGTAGAATCCACGATATGCAACGTTTCCATAGACATAATACATATCTTCTGCTAGGTCTTGCAGATGTGTAAACCCATGTAACAGATTAATTACTATCATGTACTAAGGAGCATTTCTATTATACACACATCTACTTTTACTATCCCCAAATCCTCTAACTGTAGTCCAATACCGACATTCGAAGTTATCACCATTATCTTGAGGGAACTGATTACTAAAGTCCCATTTCCAAAAGCAGCACACTCGTCACCATCTCCTAAACGGAAATATTTACTCACTTCCCATTTTAATTCATGAGTATCTACTACTAAACAAGTAGCTTCTACACCAACATAAATCCCTACATTATCACAAATGGAGGCCTTTCCTATTGACACTTTCAACTCAGGAGCTCATATTTTTCTCCGCTTTTGGGACTGATACCCTTAAATTCCCAATCCTCCTATACTAACACATTCACACTATGACCCTCATCTGTATGTGTTGTGAGGTTAACTTAGAAAAAACTGAATGTGTCCATCCTGCTATGGGTACTCCAGTGATGTTCCATCCTTAGTCCAGATTCAGAAATAGAAGCTGTACTTTCTAGGGGGTATCAAGACTTAGTAGACAATTCCTCCCAGTTTAATGGAATTGCTATGTGTACATATTCAACAGCAATCATATGATAGTTTATGATGTTGCAAGAACTTATTATCCCAAGGATTGTAAAGCATATCATGTAGTTTGTAAGATACCACTCCCATATGGATCATCAGGAAGAAGTAAACAGGATCCTTCATCTTTCTTATCAGGGGAGCAGTGATCCTCTTGCAGTGGCTGGCGTGGACCCAGTTGTTCTTTCCCTCTAGTTTCCCCGAGGTCTCGGTTGTCAGCAGAACTTGGAAGGGACCGTCATAACGATAAGCTCAAGGCTCCTTCTCACGTGTCTTTTAAGGACCACCCAGTCACCCGACTCAAAGTTGTGGCTACTCAGGTCACTAACCGGATCTGGAATGGAATCAAAAACTTGTTTATGTACTGCTTTAAGGTGTTTATGCATGGTCTGTACATATCCTGTCATACTGCTACGCTATATCTGTAAAACCTGTGAGAAATAGAGCCCTGTCTTGAGGAGAGTACCAAACAAGATCTCAAAGGGAGACCGTTTCATTTTCCTGTGAGGTGTACAGTAAACTGAAAACAGAGCTAATGGCAAACACTCTAGCCATGGCTTTCCTGTTTCTTCAATTTAACCGTTCTACCTTTCCATTGCTCTGAAGATGGTAGAGGACTTGAAAGGCCTGTTCTATACCTAAGGCACCTGTCACTTCCTTCATGACTTCCCCTGTGAAGTATGTTTCTCTATCACTCTTTATTGTTTCTGGTAGCCCAAATTGACAAACAAGTTCCTTAATCAACTTTTGGGCAGTTACTTTTTCTGTTGCTTTCGGTTCTGGGTAGGCTTTAGGCCAACCAGAAAAGATATCTATGCCAACAAGGACATATTGTTTGCACTCCTTGGAATGGACACAGCGGTCGAGGCATGTGTTTCTGGAGGACCTTTCCTACTTTACCTGTTCTGTGTTTTGCACATGTCACACAGGCCTGGGAGTATCTGGCTGCAGCTGTACTGAAGCCAAGAGCAACCCAATACTTGTCTACTAGCAAACACATAGCCATAGCGGTCTTAGACTGGTGGGTCAGTCCATGGGCTGCTTAGGCCATCATTGGGAAAAGGACCCAGGGGAGGCAGAGCTTACTGCTCTCACTCCACAGCCCACCCACATCTAATTGGGCTTCCTGGTTTACCCACTTCCCCTTTTCAACATTCTGAGCTTGGGATAGAAGGGTCTTAAGGACATCAGGGTTTACAGGGTCTATCGTGGACACGGCCTGTACATTCACAGGATCCTTAATCCCAAGCTTTGTCGCAGCCAGTTTTGCCGCTTCGTCTGCTCCAGCATGTCCCTTTGCTTCGGGGGTATAAGATTTTGTGTATGTCCTGACTTTAATTATTCCAAGCTATGTAGGCAATAACAGGGCTTCCATTAAGTCTCTAACATTTTCTGTATTCTTGATGGGTTTCTATTTGATGTTAAAAATGCCCAGGTTCTCCATATGGGACCATAATCATGGGCTATTCCAAACGCATACCGTGAGTCTGTGTATATGTTTGCAGTCTTACCCTCGGCCGCTTTCCATGCCTCTGGTAGTGCCCTCAACTCCCCCTTCTGGCAAATGAGGCGGGAGTAGTTCAACTTTTATTACCTCATGTTGCGTGACCACTGCATATGCAATGTGATACCTGCCGTATTCCCGTTACTTGGGTCCTCCAACAAAAAACTCAGTCTGGATTAGTGATTGGGAAGTCCTTCACATGGGTAAATCCTGTTGTTTCTTGTGCCGTTAGGACCATACAAGTCAGTGGAACATTTGGGACATCAGTAATGCACACTGCAGACGTAGCTGACAGGCCATAGAGAGATGTCGTGGTTGCACTTGAGAATACCATGTACATCATACGGGGTATGTATTGTTATGGGGTAATCCAGTATAATCACTGAAGCTTTGTGTACAAGTACTTGTACTACAGTGACTACTCATATGCATAAGGGGTTCATCTTGCCACTGGATCTAAACTAGCTGAATTATAGCTACTGGTCTCTGCTGTGTACCATGTGACTGTGTAAGGACTGCCATGGCATGACCAGCCATCTCAGTGCAGTACAGTGAGAACAGCTTGTCATAGTCAGGTGTGCCCAGGGCAGGTGCAGAGGAAATGAATAACTTCAAAGTTTGGAAATTGTTAAGTGCCTCTTCTGTCAGCTCAAATGGCTGTGTAGCCAAACACTCATACAGAAGCTTCATAAGCACACAAACTGATCATATTAAAACTTTACAATATGATATCAAACCCAGGAGTATCCTGAGTTGTGGTAAATTTCCAGAAGTCAGGTCCTGTATGATCTATATTCGGTCTTTGGTCAGGTGCTTAGCACCAGCTGACAAGCAGTGTCCTAGAAGGTAACCTTTGTCTGCAGAAACTGTAACTTGTCTTTTGAGGCTCACGCCCTTAGTCAACTAAAAAAAAAAAAAAAACAGAGATGGTGTAGTCTCTTCGCATTTTCCCCTGTCACTGGCCAGATTAGTTAACCATATATAATACTGTAAGTCAGGTGATATCACTGAGGACAGAACTGCTGTATATCGTATTGGTTAGTTTAAGAAAGTAGAAAGCATCTCAGGCAAAGTGTTAAGGTATTTGCAATAAATCCTACAGAAAAATACATAAGAAAAAGGAGGCTAACTGAACTCTTCTCTCTGCAATAACTTGCTAGTCCCAAAAACATTCAGGAACAACCCTTAAACCTATAGGAAGATAAATATTTTAAATAGAAAAAAAAATTGGGGAAAGATATTTAACTTCAGGGAAAATACAGTCAATAATGTCCCAAAAAGAAGACCGCTCACAAACTGGAGCCTGTTTCTAGAAGATTTACAACCATTGGCTCTTCCCCTGGCCCGCCTCCCTGAGTCTGGTACATCGAACAAAGAACTAACAACAAACTAACATAAAACTAACAAAGAAAACAAAGATCCTTCATACACTTCCACATATATAACACAAAAAAGTCAAACTAAACTAAATGGAAAGAAAAAAAGAATAAAACAAAAAAAAACAAAATAACGCCACAAAAAACAAAACAATGGCAATAATCAAAATATTCCCTAGACTTAAGTGTCTTTTACTTCAAATGATTATAAAAGAATTAATAAAAATTCATCACTTCATTTCTACAAGGAAACACAATGTTAATAGTTAAGCTGCTCTTCTCCACCTAAAAGAAACATTTGAGAGAAAGACGATAAGTGATATTCCTGGTAATATAAAACTGGTTAAAACATAGAAATATTTCAAAATTTTAAAACTTTTGTACCCAATTTATTTGCTTATATTAAATGAGCTCTTTAATATGCCATGTGCGATTTTTAACTTAAACCAAATTTAAGAGGACATACTTTATAACTCATACACCAGATATAACTTATATTCTATATTTACAACAAAAGCATACATGAATATAGAGTATATCCTGTACATACCAAACATCATCTGCAGAACGTCTATAGCATGTCATCTGTGAAGACAGAAACATGTTATTTACAAACAGAAAAACTTTGTCCAAATAATGTCCAACACAGATAAGTGCAGTAATCAACGAGCAAAAAAGAAAAAAAACACACAGAAAACACACAATGAAGACTCTGACCTGGAGCTGCCCCTTTCCCCCTCCCCTCCCTTCTGAAACCACAACCACTGCTGTAGAACTACTGGCCACAGCAAGGGAGGGAGATACTCATCTCACATGCCATTGTACTTTCACCAAAACCATTATATATAGGTGACAGCTAAACCTTTCACCTATCTGAAGACTTCCCATCATTTTTCTACTTCCAACATCCAACTTTAAACATTACAATTTTCCAACTGTTCCTAACTTCCTAATTCCCTGCTCTTTCTTCGACTATGGCTATTGCAATTATTCCCTTTAGCGATTGTGTTCCACTGCTCAATAAGTAACACATGACTCATTTCCAATATTGCTCCACCCGCTCACTAGGCCTGGCATACAAAACACTTTACACCCAAGACCTAGATAGCTATTTTCTATGGTTTCGTCACGCCCCGTTAGACTCCTACCTCCAGCTAGACGCAAAATTCTAGTCTGTTCTGGTTCCTAAGTATAAACAAAGGAAAAAAACCTCTGACTCCTCCTACCTGAGACAAGATAATAATAATTATTTAATCTTTCTGGTTCAATCAGAGCACAGCTGAAACAATATCACTGTTCTCTACAATAGCCATTATATTTAATATGAAGAGCAGTGCATACCAAGTCAAAATCACTGTGTTGCAGTATCTGTCCTAACCTACTCATTCCTGCAGACATTCACTCCTCCCTCAGGAATTTCCATTCACTCACATGTGACAAAGCAAACTCAAATTCACCATTCACTCCACACAAAAGGCTGTGGTATACTCAGCCAACACATATACATGAATATAGAACCACTATCACAGTCAGCCAGAGAAGCAATACTTGAAGTGACAGAATATATATTGTAAGCAGATATAAAATATATTGCTTACCTTTTTGATTTGATGTGCAGCTGCTTATTTTGCTGTTCAGGTATTGATAACCTCTTGGTTGTCCGGATGCCCAAATCTGTTGTCTGAGCCCCACATTGGGCGCCATTTTGTCATAGCTTAATAAAGCGTTTCAAATGTGTTCTGGTTTTCAAATAAAAAATCAATTGAAGGTAAAAAATATCCAGGATTTATTCAATGCAAGCATTGAGAGACAATATCCAGTACACAGCATCATTGCATATACCCAAGAATGTCTTCCAAATCCCACTCCAGTTCATGATTTTATAGCCCCCCTTTTTCTGCAGGAATACATTTAGCCAATCAATTTAAAACATAGGTAGTTCCTATACGCTAGTTTTGAACCCAAGTATATCATACACAGCCCACTTGGGTGTATTCCTTCTCAAAGACCCTTGTTCCTTTGATTAGGTCTTTACCTCAAGGCCATATGTTTTCAATTATTATGCTCCTTCCTATCTGCGTATACAAGTGGCCCTGGTAGGGAAAACTAAATTCCTTTCTATCTACACAGTATTTGTATATCTCTAGATCTCTAGTCATTATATACTGAATGAGAATAAAGAACAATAAGTACATAAAAATCATATAAAAGTATAAAAATTACGGATATTACCTTCACAGAGCCATAACATTTTTATTTTTTTGTGTAGGGGGCTGTGTAGGGGCTTGTTTTTTGTGGCATGAGTTGACGTTTTTATTGGTGTCATTTTAGCATTGCTATGAGTTTTTGATTGCTTTTAAATAAATTTTTTGTAAGGCAGGGTGAAGAAAATACTGCAATCCTAGTAGTGTTTTTTTAATTTTTAACAGCGCTCACCGTGCAGTATAGTTTTAAGCTGTGGGTTGATACAATTATGGCGATACCTAATTTATATATTTATGCATCCCTATATTCTGACAGGTGGGTGGTGTACGTGTTTTTATTTTTAGTTTTTTTCCTTTTTTTAACTTTTCTTTTGCACTTTTTCATTTTATTATTTTTTTTAAGTTGTCCCCATAGCAGAACTGCTATGTACTGGTCTCCACGGTAACTGTCACTCACTATGCCCAGCCATGCCCACATGCTTTTGTAAATCTCCTGGGATGTGAGATGAGCCACGGCTGGTCCTATGGAGGACAGAGGGAGCTCACTCCCTGTCTTTCTCTTAGCTGATACAATATGAAGCTAAGGGGTTAATCACCCACAGCCAGATATCACTCTGGCTGCAGGTGATGCAGCATGTGGCCAGCTGTGATATGTAGCTCGTCCCATGTTGCGATCCTGATGTCCATGACGTATCGGTACAGCCATTTGCGGGAAGTCACTTTTCGCTAGGATAGTGATGGTGAACCTTTTCGAGACCGAGTGCCCAAACTGCGACCGAAATAACCTTAGTTACCGCAAAGTGCTGACGACGTTGGCACGAAGCAGGGAGGTGACGTTGGGAAGCGGGGCCGCATAACAATTAATACGAGGGATGTGACGGTCGCTTAGCCCATCCCTCTGCCATATTTCCACTATACAGGGACCATATAGTGGTAGATAGCAGTGTACTCAGGTGCTCAGCAGACAGTTGACTGAATAATACCACAACCACATATCACCACCACAAAGTGAATGAATAATGCCACCACACCATGACCTCGTATCACCACCACCTAGTGACTGAATAATACCACAAAACTATGACCACATATCACCACCACATAGTGACTGAATAATACCACCTCACGATTACGGAATATAAACCATTACACTTTGCACACATATAAGAGATTACAGTTCAGGCACATTTAGTGACTCACAGGTGATGTTTTTCCGATGAGTCCCTTTTCGTCTCCATCCGGTTCACACCTTCATGCTGACTTATCCCGACCAACACTCGTGCCTGCAGATTTGGACACAAATATCTTAGAATCCTCACTTTTCCAGCAACTCATCACTTATATACAGTACAGACCAAAGTTTGGACACACCTTCTCATTCCAAGAGTTTTCTGTATATTCATGACTATAAAGATTGTAGATTCACACTGAAGGCATCAAAACTATGAATTAACACACCTGGAATGAAATACTTAACAAAAAAGTGTGAAACAACGGAAAATATGTCTTATATTCTAGGTTCTTCAAAGTAGCTACCTTTTGCTTTGATTACTGCTTTGCACACTCTTGGCATTCTCTTGTTTGAGCTTCAAGAGTAGTCACCTGAAATGGTTTTCACTTCACAGTGGTGCCCTGTCAGGTTTAATAAGTGGGATTTCTTGCCTTATAAATGGGATTGGAATGAGAAGGTGTGTCCAAATTTTTGGTCTGTACTGTATATAATATAATTATATGTATATATATATATATATATATATATTATATATATATATATATATATATATATATATATATTATATATAGTAATATATATAATAAAATTTTATAAGTCCCCTCAGGTAGGTGTATAGGTCGCCTCAATTAGGCAGGTATATAGATATAGGTCCCCACAGGCAGGCAGGTATATAGATATAGGTCCCCACAGACAGTATATAGATATAGATCCCCACAGGCAGGTATATAGATATAGATCCCCTCACGCAGGTATATAGATATAGGTCCCAAAAGGCAGTATATAGATCCCCAAAGGCAGTATATAGATCCCCACAACCAGTATATAGGTCCCCAAAGGCAGAATATAGATCCCCAAAGGCAGTATATAGATCCCCACAACCAGTATATAGGTCCCCAAAGGCAGAATATAGATCCCCACAGGCAGAATATAGATCCCCCCAACCAGTATATAGATCCCCAAAGGCAGAATATAGATCCTCGCAGGCAGTATATAGGTCCCCAAAGCCTAAATAGATCCGCTCAGGCAGTATATAGGTCTCCACAGGCAGTATATAGGTCCCCAAAGCCAGTATATAGATCTCAACAGGCAGTATATATAGATCCCCACAGGCAGAATATACATCCCCAAAGGCAGAATATAGGTCCCCAAAGGCAGTATATAGATCCCCAAAGGCAGCATATAGGTCCCCAAACCCAGCATATAGGTCCCCAAAGGCAGCATATAGATTCCCAAAGGCAGCATATAGAGTCCACCAATAAAAATAATAACACTAATGCTCACTTTACCTTTTTCCAGCGCGTTCCTCTACTGCCCATCACTGGCGGCTTGATGACGTCGTTAAGCCACCAGCGCTGGGACGCTCCTCCGGCAGTTCCTCGGCCGCTATGCCTATGACGGCTGTGCGGCCTTGGAGAGGCAGCGGCGCAATGAGGTAACTACATTGCGTCGCTGCCCAGGTGAGCACCACCCGCTGTGTCGGACCTGGGGCCTACCAGAGGTCCCAAGTCCGACACTGTGACCCGGACGTAGAGACCTCCCAGCGCGACAGCGAAGATTTTTTTTTTTAAGTGAAGCCAGCGAGTGGGCAGCCTGGCATGCGTGCCAGCAGAGATGGCCCTGAGTATCACCTCTGGCACGCATGCCATAGGTTCGCCACCGCTGCGCTAGGACATACTGGTACGTCCAATGACGGGGAGGGGTTAAAGAAGTTTTTTTTTATAAATGTAAAAGTTCTAAAAGATAAAAATTGTATGAATTTGGTACCACAAAAAAAAAACCACGAGAATGTTTTTTTGGCCTTTTTTTCTAACATTCCACCCTACAAAGAATTTTTTTCTTGGTTTTCAGGTACGTTACATAACACAGACAAGACAATGCTGACATTAAATAGTACATCTTGTTCCGGCCCTTGAAAGGCAGGGAGGAAAAACGTAAAACAAAAAGCCAAAAATAGCTCTGTTCTAAAGGGATGAAAGCCCACAAAACTGGCGTATATTTTCCTATGTTTTGTGCTGTGGACATGGGTCTGGATGAGGTTGTTCAGTATGTTGATGTGGTCCGTGGTTTGACAGAAAACCAGCTTGGCTTTTGCGGAGAGCATCATGCTATGTAAGGAAGGTGAGGATTCTTTTGTTGATGATACGATTGTACAGTTACCCAAGAACGTTGCTAATACAATTCCTTCTATAGTTGACAGGGTATTATTGGTCCCTTTTCTTATAAAGTTTTGGGTGAAGTAAACCCCCTTTGTATAACCCTTTAAATCTTGTCATGTTTTTTTTTTTATTTTTTTAGTTTTTTTGGGATGTGTAAGCCCTTTTTTTAAATTCTTGAATTTTCCCCAGCTTGTTATTTATTATTTATTTTGAATACCATTTATTTTTAAAAAAAAAGGAAAGGGAGTAAAAAAAGGGTGGGCCACGGCGTTTGGGCACGAAAATTTTTTCCTACTCGCCCGTATTTGGCGCCAAAATACAGTTTTTAAATTTCCCCTTTACTGGCCCATTAATTTGGGAAATCCCCAAAGTTCTCATAGGAATTTTGGATTTAGAATACGCCGGGGGGGGGGAAAAGGGCATTTCAATTATTTACGGCGTGGGCGCCCCCTTTAAAAAATTACTGTCTTTTGGGGCCCCCCCTGCACGGGGCCCCTTTCTAATTGCAAGGGGCGAAATCCCTCCCCGCAATTTTTTGTCGGCAAAAAAGCGCCTGGAAACTACCCTTAAATCTTTTTTTTCAAAAATTTGTTTTTTAAAGGGAGGGTTTAGGGAAAAAGGAAACATGGACAATAGTTTTTTTGGGATCCTGGAAAAATAGGGGAGTTTTAAAAATTAGGCCCCGGATGTAGTTTTAAGGGTTTTTTCAAAACACAGTTGGGGACAAAAAGCCCCCGGGCCCCTAAGGGGTTTTATTGTGGCCAAAGCGGTTAATTTTAAAAAAGAAGATAACCCAGGAAATGAACCTTAAAAGGGGAAAAAACCCAAAAAGAGGGCAGGATAGTGAAAGAAGTAGGATTAAAAATAAAGGTTTTGTTCACACTAAAAATTTTTTGCACACTGATTTTGGGGTGTATTTTGTTCCCAATATGCCCCCAAATAAGAGTCCAAAACACTTTTGAACAATTCCCCACAGACTGCCATTTAAAACCAGCATTGTCGTTTAGACTACACTGATTTTACTCGAGTATTTGTCAACGAGTACTGTCCGCACCTGCAAAGAATTGACATGTCAATTCTTTGAGACCTTTATGTGCCTTCAAGTATTAAAATATAGGAGGCAGAAATCTGCTTCAAGCATTCCATGTCGTTTCCTGTCAAAATTCTGCATTTGAAAGTGCAGAATTTTCAAGGTGGAAGCTAAAGCGTTCTCGGCGCAGACATGTCCACACCAAACATGTAAGCGCATGAATGTATTTTTAATTGAACTATCTGTGAGGTATAAGCAGATCTAAAAGCCTGTGATGCCAAGGAAAGAATTTGTAAGATTGATCCTTGTTGATTTGAGAAAAATTTCAAAATGTTTTGAAAATTTAGAAAAATGTGGTATTTTCAAAGTTCAATCACTTCTACATGCAAGGCAGATATTTATACCACACAAAATAGATAACTACCATATGTCTACTTTATGTTGCCATAATTTTTTAAATATCTTAATTTTTATGACATTAGTTGTTTTCTAAATTTAGTAGCAATTTCTCACAAAAATTTTCAACACAGATTTTTTTTTAGGTACTAGTCCAGTTTTGACGTCGCTTTGCGGGGCCTGTATATGACTCCATTTAAGAAACTGTTCCCCTTTAAATTATTGAAAACTGCAGTTAGGAAGCTTAACCCTCTGGGTGTTTCACAGGAATTAAAGCAAAGTGGATGTGAAATTTCAAAATTTAACTTTTTTGTTTTCTGCAGATTTTCAATTGATTTCAATTAATTTTTAGAAATATCCCATATGTGGCCCTAGTGCGCTATTTGACTCAACCACAAGTCTCAGAACAGGAGGAGCACCTCATGGATTTTGGGGGCTCGTTTATTTTAGAATTTTTTTTAAACACCATCTCAAATTTGCGGACACCCTGAAACTTAATAAGAACCCCTAAAAAGACCTCATTTTTGAAACTACACCCCTTAACGACCACCCGCCGACTTTTGACAGACAGAGCTTTGTAGCTTCCAGTGCCACAACTGTGCTGGAACGGCTGTTTTAAACCCGTCGTTCCTAGAGCAATCTCTGTTAATGCCAGGGACCGGAGGAAGACTCCAATTCCTGCCGTTTAACCCTTTGATTGTCATGGTCCTTGACCGCAGCATAGTCAAAGGGGATATCCAGGGCCCCATTGACCCGGGAATTCTATCAATCAGTTTGGGGAAAACCTAGATGCCCAAGACTGTCTGTAAAGAAAACCCCTGGTGTGTCGGGTCCACTGTGTATTTCCCTGAAACAGCTATGTCTTTACGGGGAACATAATGTATTATATTATCATACAGGAGTGTAAATGTAAAATAGTTATCCCTTAATGGAATTTTTTTTAAACAGTAAATATACACATATACGTACACACAGTGTGTGTATGTTCATGTATTTATATATTATACCTACTTGGCAACTTTTGGAAGTAGCCCTACCAGGTTGATATTGAGTTCCATTGCACTTTGCGTGCCGCCCCAAGGATATTCAGAAACTGCACCCTCTGTTTTACATGACAAAAGCCCCTTTGCAACTCTTTAACAGCTCTGGACGAAGGTTGCTTGAGGGAGGTGGCACGTTCCAGCTGTCCTGGACTCTGGATAGCCTTTTTTTGGGAGTCTCCTGGATGATCCGGGGAAGTTTGCAAGTATGATATCTTAATGAGAAGAAAGGATGTTTATTACCATTCTTGAAACTGATCAGTGCATTGTACTGCGACACCGCCTAATGCAGACATCAAGGTAATTCTGTGGGTGGTGAAAGAGGCTTATTCAAAGAGAAATGGGGTTAGAAAGAAAAAAGCGGAAAAAAATGGTGTGAGGTTTATGGGCTGTGAAAGATGATGTAAGGAGGTGAACTGGGTAGGGCAGAAACAGTGGAGGTGTAGTGAGCAGGTGCAATATATTCCTAGATTGCAATTGCATTGCAGTTTGGGAGTTGTAGGAAAGAGCTTGCTGAAGGACTACTAACACTCCTCAACCAGGAAGTTTCTCTTCAAAAGGAGGAGCTTATACTGAAAGAATAAGGGGTCTAAAGAAAAGATTACAAACACCTGAAGGTATTGGAATATTAATTAACTGTATAATGTCATTCATAGTGTGTTCTGAGTTTTTTTTTCTAACTCTTGGTTTACCGCTTTAAATGATGGCATATAAAAAGCAAGCTGTCTTTTAAATATTCCGATATAGCTATTATGATAAATTGTTTAGAAATATTATTCATTTTGACTCTTGATGTTTGTTGCTTGTTTGACAACTTTGTGAGAATGGGAGAGCAGCCCAGACAGTCTGGTAGAAAAAAAATGTTGGCTTTTG
Source organism: Phyllomedusa bahiana (assembly GCA_025379985.1). Lineage (NCBI taxonomy): Eukaryota > Metazoa > Chordata > Amphibia > Anura > Hylidae > Phyllomedusa > Phyllomedusa bahiana. Next base: position 119,056 of record JAODAL010004003.1, read on the forward strand.
TGCTTACATAAAATAAACGGGGATAGTAAGTTATGCCAGCGAATATTTATTTTTTAATTTACAAACAAAAAGATGTTTTGAGAGAAACCCTTTTAGGGCTTGTTCACACAACGTTTTGGCAATCCACTTTTGGATCCGTTTTGCGCAAGCAAAGCGGAACCGAAAAGCGGACCCACAATGTACGTGTGTTTTTCATTGCTGTCAATGAAAAAGCGCATTCCCTTTTCCCACGAGGATGCCGATGGTTTTGAGAGTTTCCCTGCACTGCGCTTTTCGGATCCGTTTTAAAAAAATTTGACTGTCAATTCTCTTGGGGGTTTACGAAAGTGAAAGCCCATAGAAAAAAAGGAGTGCGTTTTGGCAGTCCCCGACTTACACCGTTCCGATTACTAGTCCCTAGTTAAAAGGGACTTATGGGGCGGGGACTTCAACTGAGTAGCCCCATGAAACCAAGTGGCAGCATGCCACAGCTGCACATGAGTACAGAAAACTTTGGGTTTAAAATTCTTTAAAAAAAAAGGGACAGAAGCAAAAAAAAAAGTAAAAAACTGTTCCTGTTCTCCCCAAAATTTTTTTTTTTTGCTGGAATTACATTTATAAATATACCTGTTCCAATTACATACAAATTTAAGAAAAAACCTACACCCCCTTCCTTTTTGTAACCGGGGACTGCCTGTTGTGTGTGTGGTGATGGTGTATTTATATTTTTTAAAAATTATATTATAATTTTTGTTTTTTATTATATTTTTATAAATAATATATTTATATTTTTTTTATATATTTATAATTTATATTTTATTTTATATATATATTTTATATATATATTTTAAAAATATATAAAATTAAAATAGGGTTTAGCCTCAAAGGGGCCATCCTGTTTGTGGGGGTTCAAATTTTTTAAAAATAAAAAAAAGGTGCCCCCGAGAAAACAATTACAACACCCCTGTTGCTGTGAAAGTGTTTCTGTTTTTATTCACAAATGGTGGTTTTTTATACCCTTTTGAAATTTTGTAGATAAGACATAATGTAGCTGGCTGTGGGGTCTTTTGGACGTCCTTTTTATGGCCCTCCTACAGCTTCAGGAATGTTAAAAAGGGTGTAATTCTGACTAGGCGCCATTTTGGTTACACGACGTCTAAAAAAAAAAATATTACAGGGGGCCATTTTGTTTAAAACTTAATGACAAAGTTAACCCTCCGTTTTTTACATGCTGTACATATAAGTATGTGCTTTATGTTATAATTTTTAATATTATATGTGAAGTATATAAAACTAATACATTAAAATAGAGGAAAAAAGGATCACCATTTATTCTTTGTTCCCATCCAAAACAGCCCCCCCTTGAGACTTGTTCTCATTTTTTCTCTCCTACCCTTTTTCCCCTATTTCTTTCCCTATTCTTTCTCTTGGGGAAAGTACTCGCCCTTAAGGGGGGCCCCCGAGTCCCTGATAGCCCTAGCTCACCTACATTCTAGGGTCTTTTCTTTTGATAGATTTGGTTGCGGGGGGAGTAGATGATTTTCCCGGAGATTCTGACGTCAAGGTCTTTCAGGGAATAGTGTCTTAACCCCACTCATCTTAGGTGTCAGGGTTTGGGACAGCTGAAGGCGTGGTGTGTCGCTTATCATAGGGCCAGGCCCCGTGGACAACTGTTATCTAGGGGAGTAGTCTGGCCAAGCTTTCACAAATATTTTCCCTCAAGAAAGGGGAAAAATACAACAGACAATTTGGCAAGTATTAGAAAACAAACAATTGGCAATCCTTTTCGGGGCAAGCATTCCCTCCCAACCCAAAAAACATGAAGTAAACCACTGCCCCGGGGGTGATCTAGCCTAAAATTACTTTAATTTTTTAGAGTCATCGAGCTTTCTAATGGCCACAGTCCCCCTTCCATTCGGTAGTTCGCTTTAATTCTTCTCCGTTTGGGTGGAAGTGATTATCGGTGAAAGATTAAAACCCCCGGCCACTTGGCCCCTTTGCCAAAAAATCTCAGGGCCCCCCCTTGGGCCTTCCTATGCATCAATTACCCAGGGGGGTTGAGCTGCCTTTGGGGGGCTTTCCTTCCCTCCGGGGCTCTCATAGGGCACTATTTCTGCCCCCACTCAGTATAGGGGGTTCCCAGGACATTTATGCTCCATCTGTTTCTGGGGGTTTTCAATGTGGTTGGGACATACTTTTCCCCCTGGTATCCTATTCTCAAAAGGTTCTGTTTTTATAACCCCTCATCCTAGTGAGTAGGGTTTCCCCGTTTGTCTTTCCTTTTAAAGGGCAGTCTGGGGTTATACCCCATAGTTTTCCCCTGTGTTCCAACCCACCACCCCCGAATGCAAGAGGGCCCCCAGATTCATCCATCCACACCAATATATGCATGGGTTCTGACCAAGAGTTAAGCAACATAATACTTAACATCGTAAACGCGCATCTGCCCCCTTTCCCCGGGGGCCTGGAGCGATCTTTAAGTGTGAAGCTGGGGGATCAATTTGGGTTTCCTGCCCCCTTGACAGTGTGGTTTTGGTCGAGGATTGGTGCAGCCCTAAAACCTGGTCTAGGGTTTTACACACAAACTTCACGTGACCAGCTCCGGGGCTGTAGTTTATGAGCGCAAGTTGGGATCTGGAAGGGAAAACTCAAAAAATACATTAGGACAACTCTTTAACCCACTGCAGTCACTAAGAGGTATAGCATCATTTTGTAGTTTAAAACTGCTGGGGAAAAATTATGCACTAGCTTGGGGGGGCCGCCCAAACAGGATCTTAGGGAAAGGAGTTTCCTGCCCCCGGGGCGTGTGCTGATTAAACCCCGTAGGGCAGGATCTGGCCGGGCATGATGTTTCTTTTTGCCACTTTAAGCGTCCGGCTTTGAGTCCCGTTCTTGTTCATTGCATAAGCGGGGTTTAGTGCCCGTGGAAGCAGGGCGCTCCCTACTCCATATCCCCGTCTTTTTCGTTCTTCTTGGCTCCTTTTTTTTCCCAAGCTCCTTTTTTGCTTCCTCGTTGTTGTTGCAATTTGCATAGCAGACGTTGGATGGGGGGTTTCTGTGGTTTTGGGCTCTTGTGTGTATAGGGGTGCCCCAATCACCCTTTAAGGTGCTTTTTTTTCCAGTTTTCCCTGTTCTTCCAGTGGAGCTTTTTCCCTGCTCTTGGCCGCAGTTCCTTGGGGTTGGCGTGAGTTTCCTCCTCCACCACCGACAGCTGACTTTTTTTCCCCTTTTCACCTCCTGCGGCCTGTGTGGCTGCTTGGTCGCCGGTGGTTTGTCTTCTGTATTGTTTCCCATGTGCCTTCACTTGTATCCCCCTTTGCCCGTGGCCCAGCACAGTGCCCATCAGGACCGAATGGCGTCTGTTTATGGGGTTCCCGCCCCGGGTGAAAAATCCTCTTTTTTGGTTTTTCCCCCCTTTTTTCCCCTTTTTTTGGGGGGTTTTCCTTGCCAAACGTCATGCTGCCCTCTTCTTGGGCTGACGTATGCAATGGGAGATTCTTGTTCCCAACCTGCGTGGATGTGGTCACGGATATCCCGTGTCAAATCGTCGCACGTTGCAAAAAATTTGGGTCATCCACAAAAAGAACATTTTCCGGGGTTTAAATAAAAGTCTCCTTTTTTTGTCTTTTAAAGCAATATGTTTCTTCATTTTGCACCGGATTCTTCCCAAATTTCCCCTTCACCCCTTCCCCCCTTTAGAAAGGGGAAGTTAAGGGGGTGGATGAAGAACCAAAAGCGCAGCAGATTGCGTTTCCGGCAGGGGAGAGAACACTGAAGCCTGAGATGCTGTGCTGATGAGAGATGTCGTGGTTGAGAATGGCGGAGATGTCACGTGGAGCCAGAAGGTGAGGGAGGTTCCGACTACAAAAATGCTGCTTGTCCGCAGCACTTGGGCTGCAATACAGTTGTAAAAATGGAAGGTCCTCCCCCTTTCAGCTGGGCCAGTCTTGCGAGTAGTCTCCAAACTGGTTGTTTTCGGCCCTCCCTGGGCCGTGCTGAATCCCAGGGATGTCTTCCCTTTCCCTACAAAAAGCTTAAGGTTTCTGGTAGGCCCGGGTGCAGTGAGGGGCACTGGCAATAGCTTTTTTTCAGTTTTTGGAAGGATTAAGCATCTTCATCAAAGTGGAAAGGGGTTTTTCTTCATGCCTCAAAACCCGAATTTTCCAAGAGTGGATTCCCCGTCCTATGGGTGTGGGCTTCAGGAATAGGAAGAATCAGGAGCAGGGTTTTTCCCGGGATCTGGTTGTGGTGTCCTCCTTTTTTTTTTTGCAGGGGGCCAGTGTCTGCTCTGGCAGTTCAAGCAAGTAAGCGGTGGTTTGGGGGGTAGGCCCAGGGTTTTTCATTGTGTGGGGAAATACAGGAGCGACTTTCATCCAAATGTCCAGGGAATTTCTTCGATGCCTTTTGCAATGAAGCACCAATTCCGGTAGAGCTTGTTCAGGCCGAAAACCCTCTTCAGCTGCTTCCTCATGGTTCCGCAGGCCATCCCAAAGGCATGGTCAGCATTTTGAGCTGTGCTTCTCAAAAGGAAGAAAATCCTAAATCAGAGCATCTGAGTTATCCGTGCGATATCTTTCATGCTTCCCCCTTTTTCCTGGTGGGGTCTGCAGTGTCTTGCCCGATCTGAAAGTCTGTCCCCAGCCATTGTTTCAGCTGTTCACAAAAATTAACTCTGGGGCGCAGTGACCCATTCTATCTGGGTTGATGGGGATTTTTGCCACAAATGGGCCCCTTGAATCCCCTGCTTTAACCTTGACAAAAGCCCTAAAACTTTCTGTAATAGGACCTGGTTGTTTTCGGGTCCAGTAATTTCACTTGTTAAGCAGACCCCTTGATCGGTGGGAATGTCATAATATGTTGGGCCTTCGACCCCCCCCTTGCGTGAGGCCTTGAGAAAGGGGGGTTGCCCTTTGTAATTCTGAGCCCCCTCCATTGGTCAGTGACTGTCCCCCAGTGTTTTCCCCGGGGTGTGCTATGCGTGGGTCGCTGATGTGCCCCTGCAGCAAAAGCCCACTATTTGCTTACTTGTCCCATGAGCTCATCCGCGTTTTCCCTTTTTATGTATCCCATGGTTGAGCCTGCTCCCACTGTTTTTTTCCTCCCAGTACCCTAAGGTTCTCCACTGTAGGGCTGGCGGGCTGGTCGCCATTATCCCCCCGTATCTGCATCTAATTGGCAACAGTACTTGTTCCACCTTTTTGGTCCCGGAAGTGAAAGTGGTGACCCAGGAAGGGGCGGGAAATTTAAAAAGGAAGAGGATGTGAATCTAAAGGGGCGTAGGGGGGGCTGGAGTAGGAAGGGGAATGGAAAAGGGGGGGAGTGGCACTAAAGTTTTGGTAGTCTGGGGGTATGGGGGGAGGGCTGGAGCGTGGGTGGTTACAGGGGGAGGGTGATTTTTGTCACGGTGGGGTGCTCCTGGGGGGGGTTCCCTATTGTTGCGCAGTTCTGTTACACCCCTGACTTTTTCTCTCCCCCCCCCAAAAGTCCTCGCCATTTAAAGGGCGTCGGCCATATTCACACTTTCCTTGTTTAGAAACTTCTCCTGGGGGGGATACATGGCGCTGCCCCCAGGGGCCCACCCTTCTTTTTGATCCCTTAATTACCCCTGTAAGGTTCAGCCTCAAAAAAAACATTCCCAAAATCCTTTTTAATTACTTCTTTCTTAATTTAACCTCAGACATTTCCCCTTTTCTTATACAAATGCTTTCGAGGTCTAAAACACATTCGTATTGCAAATTTTCGACTATTCACTTACTTCTTTCATCAAAAAATGAGCTTTATTAATTTTTTTACATTTAAAACAGCAGATGGCGCTGTTTCACTAAACTCAAAATCACATACCAAACTTCTTTGTTTCTTTTTTTTCTAAATCACATGCTAATTTATCTATCTGCAAGACCCCAAAGAAGATCGCGACGAAGACTTGTATCAAAATTTTAAAAAAACCGATTTCAGGCAAGCTGTTCAGCCCTTTCCCCTAAACCAAAGGGAAAACTAATTCTGATTTCCCCCATAAAAAAATTTCTTTTCACAAGATGTTTTTCTCCCAAGCAGTGAACCGTTCCTATCGCGAGGAGACGAAATTCCAGTGTTATCTATCCCTCGGGGATTCTCATAAATCATGAGGCCTTAGGGGTTTCGGCTCCGGGGGATTCCCCAGCTGATTAAAACCTTGCTTTCCGTTGTTTTAATTTAGTTTCAAAACATTCAATACAATAAAACAGAAAATACCCCCCAAAAGGGGTTAACTTGACAGGTATAGGGTTTTAAAAAGCATGGGCCCGATGTTACCTGCAGCGTGATCTAACAATTAACCGAATGAACATAGTTCTCCCATAGGCGAGCAAACTGCCCGGTAAAAAAAGTTTAAACCCTTACTTTCCCCCGGGCAGATATTTGAAAAGTGATGGCGCCTTTTTCTTCTCGGGGTCGCCAGTAGAAGCTTTTACCAGTTGTTTTTGGTTAATAAAACAGATCTAAGCCCTGCCCCACGTTGCAGGCGTCATCTGTAATAGAGGTAGCCTCAAAAAAAAGGGGCCTCCTGCCCTTTTGGGGGGGTTTAAAAATTTTCTTTAAAATAACAAAAGGTGCACGAGAAAACAAATCACAACATGCCCCGTTGTGTGAAAGTGCTTTCTGTTTTTTTTCACAAAAATGGTGGTTTTTTATACCCTCTTTGCAAATTAGTAGATAAGAAGATCACTGTAGTGGCTGTGAGGGTTATTGGCAGTCCTTTTTTTATGGACCCTCCTCACAGCTTAAAGGAATGTTGAACACAGGGGTGTAATTCTGACTAGGGGGCCCTCTTGGTTTTTACGACGTCTATACAAAAATATTTCGGCGGCCCAAATTTTGTTTTTAAAATAAAAGAAAAAGTATACCTCGCTTTTAATGTGTATATATAAGTATGTGCCCATTTTTATATAATTTTATATATGTATATGTGAGTATAATAAATTAAAACATTAAAAAAGGAACAAAGGATCACACTATATAATCTTTGTTCCCATCCACAATTAAATATATATATTATATAAGTGGTGTTGCTAAGGTCTCTAAGGTGTATTTATATAGAACAATATTTTTTTTTATAAATACATTCAAATCACTATAGGATGAGTGATACTTCTAAAGAAAAAAAAGTCATACATTTACCAATTAATACCGCTATAAGAAGAGCAAATTAACCAATTTTTATGACCAAAACCATACAAAAAGGCCAAATACTTCACACCTTTTGGTTGTTTACTTTTCCTTTTTTTTTCTACATCCAGCCAGCATGCCATGATGACTTCTTAAAGCCACAACTTATCTTTTCAGTTTGCCACACAAATATTTTAGAATCCCCACTCTTCCAAACCCTTTCTACCTCTTCCACACCAATTTACAAACTCCCTATTTGGTGAGAGGTGGAATTATGTGATAATAGGTGGCGGTTGTATTTTATATTTGCACTAGGCCACTTAACACAATAGTGGGGGTGAAAAAAGGTGGAGGAAAGGCTAGTTTCATACACAAATTTTTTGGGGCGAGTTAAGGGACCCCCACCCGCCTGGGACGGCTGCGGCTTTTGGCCCCATTCCCCCTAGAATCAAACTGTGTGGCCTTGACGCCGTCCCTTGCATAAATGATCAGCCACAGGGTCTTCAATGGAATTAAAGGGGTTTTATTGTTACAAAGATATGTCCGATTATGGGGGAAATAAAAATAAGCCTTTTTAATTGGGTTTTCATTCCTATGTCACTGGTTTAGCAGATATGAGGTCTCTGTAAAACTTTTTCTATCTCTGCTGTTGCTGGTCAGAACGTCCCCTGGTCGATTCTCACACCATAGACACGCCTCCTGCACTGTGATTGGCTGGCTGACATTTCATTCAGCCTGTTGGGATACGCCCCTAGACAGGAAACGCCCCGGCCATGCCCCCTGCGCTGTGATTGGCTGCCTGCACACTCTGTGTTTACTCCCCTCTGAGCTGTTAAAATCGATAGTGAAACCAAAGTCTGCTGGCTCTATACACATCTCCCAGCTTTAGGGTCAATGTTGATTCACCTCCTCACAGATCTTAAGCTGCTACTTGGAAAAGAAGGCGTTCTGTTCCTCAGATCGAATGCAAGCCCCGCCTTATGACGTCATCACCTGTAGTGTATAATATAAGGATTCAACACTGTGTTTGCATAAGCTGCTTGTATAGTACAGTGCATAGGTGATTAGCCCTCCAAGACAGAGGTTGGGAGTTCAAGCCCCATCAGTAGTCTGTTTTTTTTTTCTTTAAAATTTGTACACATATGTAAAGATATGAAAATATATGTGTAGACATCTATAATTTTATTCATATACACACACAAAGCTCCCCTATATAGTATCCTATCCTTGCAGTCACACCAAGCACTTCCAACATATGTGATACAATGCATATACTCTGGGGATGAGACATGATATAGGGGAGCTATGTATGTGAATATGTATCATTATAGAGATTGACATATATACATTAGGTCTCTCTACTTATGTGTAAAATTTAGGGGGAAAAAAAATATACCCTGTGAGGGACTAGAACTCCAAACCCCTTTGTTGTAAAAACCACCAGCCCAAGTTAGTTACAATCTAAGCAGGGCCTTCTCTCAAAGCTGATTTGTTTCTCCCCCAATTGTTTTCACTCACATGTCACTGACAGGAAGCAGAGATCTTTACTTGAAGCTGACATTTGTAGTTGAGTAAAGATCTCTGCCTGTTGTCAGTACAATTTGGATGAACACCACTAGAAGTAACAGTTTACACACAACTGAACGCCAGCAGCTAAGACACATGACAGGTGCTTGCTGGAGTTTGGAGCCTCAAGGCTGCAGACATAAGCAGGCAGGAGGCTACAGAGCTGTTATACCCAGACAACCTTCTGCATCCCCTGCTTTAAACAAAATGATGTCACAGTTCTTCAGTGAGGGGAGACACGCCTCCTGGGAGGAGAGGCACGCCTGCTGACAGGAGAGACACGCCCCTGGATTTCAAACTCAATCTGAGAAACTTAGCTGAACAGCATGAGCAGCTCAAACGATAACACCCCTTTAAGTATTTAGTATTGCCATGTTTTTTAACTATTTGCGAACTACCTGCCGACTTCAAACATTCAGGAAATGTCAATTTCACTCTGCACAGATTTTTGGGATATTGCAGATATTGCAGCTGCACAATTAGTGTGCAGCTGTGTGGTTGGAAAGCCAGCTATCAATGACGGCAGGGATGGTTTATTATTGTTTCTGCCTTCTTGATCTGTTTCCGCTGGGGCTCGGTAACAAACCCAAATAAGCTCTGTAGTCAGTGCAGGGCATGTATTTCTCCTGTAACTGGGGTTAATGCCCCAGTAACAGGGGAATGCAGAAGTAAAACAAAAAAAGTGATGTAAAAATGCTCCCCAAAGGGGGACACAATATGTAACATAATTTATATTTTTTTTTAAATGTGAAAAACAAACTTTTTTTTTTTTTTTTTTTTAGATTTTCTCTTAAGATCCTGCATCAGACATATTTCTCATCTCAAATCACTGTGAGCTAGCACCCCTTTTTATTTCTGCGTTGCCTGCTGACAGTGTCAGAGTACAGGGTGTCCCTTTGTTGTGGGGTGCACTTCTACATTTATTAGTCATATTTCTCATCTCAAATCACTCTGAGATAGCACCATATTTTATTTCGCCGTTGCCTGCCACTAGTGTCATAGAAGGGGGGGGGTGCCCTTTGTTGTGGGGTGAACTTCTGCATTAGTCATATATCTCATATCAAGCCACTGTGAGACAGCACCCTGTTTTATTTCTGCGTTGCCTGCCACCAGTGTCTTAGGAGGGGGGGTGTCCTTTGTTGTGGGGAGAACTTCTGCATCATACACAGCTACGTTCATCTCTCATAAGAAATCACTGTTCTATAGAGTTTATTCTATTTGTACTCCTGGTTGTCAGAAAATACCCCATTTATTAGGTCTTCCTTAGAAAATGTTTCTGCTATTTCTACCCCTGCTTGTTACAAAAGACTGCATGGTTGTCAGGTGTTGGAAAAGACCACATTTACTCCATATTCCGTAGAAAACATTTCTATTTCTATCCCTGATTGTCAGTTGTCCAAAAAGACCGCAGTTCTTAGATAATTCTAACACAAAAAATACTCCTAGACAAGACATTAGTCAAACTATATGAGTATTACATAAAGGGCAATATCACTCAATGATAGCACAACACCAAAAAACAAGAGGACTTAATACCCATGATTATAAAAAGTATATTTTTATTCATAATCTTTCTAAAACATATCCTTCAGAAATAGTACAAAACCACATACAGGAACAACAGCTAATACAGCCAATTAGCAGGGAAATAGCTTTACAAGATAACTATAATTATTTTTCAAAAAGTATATCTGTATATAAAATAGAGTACTATATTATTATATCTTGGGAGCAAAGTGCATATATCAGCCTAACAATCATTAAATATATAGCATGTCAAAAGTTGCATGTCAAAAATAGCATGTCACAAATAGGTTCCATTACCCATGTTATTGTCTGCTGCACAAGCCTTTCCCAGCACCACAACGCGCGTTTGTGATGGGACTATCAGATGGGGACTACAACACTGACCATTCAGAGGATTCCAATGAGAGAGATGTTCTGGAGCCACCTGGCATCAGCAATACACGGTCAAAAAACTTGTCAAAAAAGGTGCTGGGAGAACAAGGAGAGCCGGTAAAAAACACAAGAAGTGAAGGCAGAGGAACGGCTCAGAAGAGACGGGCGCGTTAGCCGTTGAATCTGAACAGTGTTTGGATAACGTATTGAATCTTTCGTCCATTAACCCCTTAACGACCTTGGGCGTATCCATACGTCCAGGTCGTTAGGGGGTTAACGCATCTGGACGTATGGATACGTCCTGAGGATCGCGCGAACTCTAAAGTAGATTTTCGCCGCGATGGGCGCGGGGTGTCAGCTGTATATTACAGCTGACATCCCGCAGCGCCCGGCCCCGACCCCGGATCGCTCCGGGAGGGGGGGGGCGGTTTAAACCCCTTAATTATCCCCGACGATCGGGTCGCAATAACTAAGGGAGACGCAGGGGGAGATCTCTCCTCCTGCGTCTCTGTCGGCGGCAGCGGCGCACGGATCGGGTATCCGTGCAGCCCCCTGCCTTCCTACAGACAGCACGGAAGGCAGAGAATGCCTTCCGGGTTGTCTGTGACGTCACGATGCCCGGCCCGTGCCCTGTGGCATGTCCCGGCATCGTGACTGACATTTTACCATAGGAACCCGTCAAGCAAAAAGCTATGTACTGATTCCTATTGAATGAGAGAGCTAAAGATCTCTCATTCAAATCCCCTATGGGGAAATGTAAAAAAAAAAAAAGTGAAAAAAAAATAAAAAAAAGTGAAAAACAAATAAAACACAAACCCCGAAAAATAAAATAAAAATACGTACATCGCCCTTTTCCCCTTTACAAAGGCCACGCCCCAAAAAAGATCAAAAATAAATAAAGTACCCATATTTGGTATCGCCGCGTGCGTAACGACCTGCCCTGTAAATCTGTCATGTTAATTAACCCGTACGGTGAACGCGGTAAAAAAAAAAAAAAACAATCACAGAATTAAGATTATTGTTCATCCCGCAGCACATAAAATGGAATAAAAAGCGATCAAAAACTCCAAAAAAGCCAAAGTTGTACCAATTAAAACATCAGTTCATCCCGCAAAAAAAAAAGTCCTTATACAGCTCTGTATACGGAAAAATAAAAAATGTATAGCTCTCAGAAGATAGCGATGCATAAATATTGTTTTACACACTAAAAACACTTTTCTTTTTTTTTTTTTAAAGTGCTTCAACATAAAAAAAACTATATAAATAGGGTATCGCCATAATCGTAGCGACCCAAAGAGTAAAGCTAACTTATCAAGGATACTGCACGGTGAGCCCTGTTAAAAATAAAAATAAAAAAAAATAAAAGGATTGCAGTATTTTCTTCACCCTGGCCTCCAAAAATGGATTAAAAGCGATCAAAAAGCCTTGTCCCCCAAAATGATACTAATAAAAACTCAACTCATCTTGCAAAAAACAATCCCTAACCACCAAACCCCCAAGCACAGAAAAATTTAAAAAGTTATTTCTCTCAGCAGGCATACAAAAACGTATTTTCCTGTTAATTAAAGTTTTTTATTGTATAAAAAATTAAACAAAAAAAATAACAAATGGGTAATCGGTGATCGATTGACCTGCCCGAGTAAAGCTACCATGTCATATATACCGTACATTTACCGCTATAAAAATAAAAAACACTACCCCAAGGATTGCTGTATTTTTGTTCAAAAACATCTCACAAAAACCTTAATTTAAAAAAAGACATAGCATCATAGCCACCCCATAAGGGTACCAATAAAAACTCAACCCTTTCCCAAAAAACCAAGCCCATACTCACTCCCGCAAAAGCACGCAAAATAAAAAAGTTTATGGCTGTCAGAATAACAACATAAAACGCAATTTTATAGACTTTATTTCTACTGTGTAAAAGTAATAAACTGAAAAAACTATATAAAACTATATCATTGTAATTAAGTGGGCGATCGATTCTAACGAGTGGAATTCGTTTAGAATTTGGAAAACTTCGGGTTTTGAACGAAGTCGAAGTTTGGGGTACTTCGGTGAACGAAGTGTGCTTTTGATTGAAAAAAATGGCTGCGAGCACCATGGGCGCCAATGGGGCAAAGCACTCTGGGAGGAAGAGGGCAAAAAGCCTGCATGACTGTGCAGAGATGAAGCCAATCAGAGACCGGCGGGATTCTGTGACGTCACCAGCACTATTTACGTCCCGGGCGTCTACGCTGGTGAGCTCTAACCTCTCTCCACTGTACTGATCCAGGGAAGTTGCTGCCGCGGCTGATTGTTTACAGAAAACTGATTTTATACAGCGATTGTTTGTGGTGTGTTTCACTGTCTCAGAGACCTGAGCTTCTCTTAATGTTCTATTTCTGATTTTTTTTGGTGTATTGGATCTGAAGTCCAGTGGCGTCCACTGGCAGCTGCGATAATACATTTTTAAAGCAATCTGCTCACAGCACATTGGAATATCCAATGGGCATCTAAGCCAGTTCCGTTGTATTCATTTAAAGAAACAGCGTTTTTATAATACCAATACCACTTCATTTTTGTCTGCTCAATTCTTTTGCGCAATATACATTCCAGGGGATGAATGATTCGGATGTTTTTTGTGCTGTGGTGAACAAAAATAGACCGTCGTTTAATCTACCTGCCAAAAAAATACAATTGTTTCCTGTAGCATAATTCACGAAGCGAAGGTGCATTACAATTATTTACTCTTTCTTGTGTAGCGTATTAAACACGCAATTGGTAACACCTACAAAGCTAGTAGTTTCGCGGCAGCCAGATTCCTTTGCGCAATTTACATACAGGGGATTAATTAAAGCGTATCTACTGGCTGTTGTGTACTCCAAGAAACCTCTTTTTCAACACACTGGCAAAAAATAAAATTTCCTGTAGCCTGAATTCACAATCGAAGGTTAATTACAATTTTTCTCTTGTTTGTGTAGCGAAGAAAACACACAAATGTAACACGCAACAAAGCTAGTATTTTCCGGCTGCTCAATTCATTTTGCGCAATTTACATCCAGGGTTTAATGTAAGCGTTGTCTGCTGCAGTTGTGACTCCAAGAAAACCGTCTATTTCACCAACCAAAAAATAAAATATTCCTGTAGCAATAATTCACAAATGCGATAGGTTAAATACAATTTCCCTCGTTGTATTTTGTGTACGTTGGAAAACACGCAATTGTAACACGCTTCAAAGCTAGAATTGCCGGCTGCCTCAATCTTTTGCGCAATTTACATCCGGGGTTAATTAAGCAATTGTTCCTGCTGTTGATGACTCCCAAGAAACCTCTTTTTCCACCGCAAAAAATAAAATGTTTCCTGTAGTCATAATAACACAAGCGATAGTTAATTACAATTTTATATCTCTGTATGTTTCGCGATAAAACACGCAATTGTAACACGCTACAAAGCTAGTTAGTTTCAGGCTGCTCAATTCTTTTGCGCAATTTACATCCAGGTTTTAATTAAGCGTTGTTCTGCTCGCTGTTTTGGATTCCCAGAAACCGTCTTTTTCACCAAACCGCCAAAAAAAATACAATTTTCCTGTAGCATACTTCACCAAGCGAAAGGTTAATTACAATTTTTCCTCGCTTGTTGTGTACGTAGAAAACACGCAATTGTAACACGCTATACAAAGCTAATTATTTCTCGGCTGCTCAATTCTTTTCGCGCAATTAGCCATCCATGTGTTAATTAATGCGTTGTTCTGTTCTGCATTTGTACTCCAGTAAAAAGAAACTTTGTTTTTACCGCCACAAAAGAAGTTCTGTAAGCATAATCATATCCGAAGGTTAATTAAGCCCGTTTGTGCTTTTATACTTAAGTAAAAAATTCACAGAGTTTTTAAACGGCATCATACCATAAATTTTTTCCTGCCCATTTGTGGTGGAGCGCATTTATAACCAAGGGTTACCCCAATCTCTTCTAGTTGGTTTCATTTTGGCGTCAAATTCAGGGTGTTATTTATCATAAACAGATATCATCATCAAACAGTGGGTCTGTACACTAAAAGAACAAACAGTATGTCAGACAGAGAGGTGGCAGCTCTTCACCTGCGAGTGGCAGAGGCACAAACATACCGCCCAGGTTCTCAGACACAGCAAGGGGACGACGCGCAGGGTCCCACTCGGAGAGGCCACAAACTGCCGCAGTCCATCTAGCGGCCGTTTGTTGTTCAGCACCCCATGGTCTTTATTGGTATGACTAGGTCATCCACTCCTCCACAGATGACATCTGAACAACCCACCGCCAAGATCGGTGGGAACGTCAGATACAACCTTATTGGCAAGCCCGGTAGTCTTGCAGCGAGCCCTCACCTGTCCTCAAAACCCGCCTCTGTCCCATCCGTTTCCCTCAGCCAGAGATATAACTATGTGGGTCGGGCTCACAACACTAATAAAGCAAAGGATGAACAGATTTGATGAGGGCATCAGCCGCTACTTGGCAGCGAAGAAATGGGCCAATACCCCTGCTTGCTTGCAAAATGCGCAAATTATAGATGTTGAAAGTGGCATGGGAGTTCATGATGTGAGGGGCTCCAGTCCTCTGGCATACCAAGACCTTTTTATGAGGACAGCAGTGACGATGAAACACAAATAGATGATGATGTAGCCGACCTGAGCACTTGGAGCCTGGTGAGGACAAGGGCTTTCATTCATCGTCAGGAGAAGAGGCGTCAGCTTGCGCGCAGGCAAGCGGCGCAGACTCAAGTGGTCGTGTGGCCGAGAGTCAGCAGGATAGCAGCGTATGAGTCGGGAGCCATCTGACCACGTGGTAAAAAACCCGCTTCGCAGTCCAACAAAGATGTGCGGCTACAGGGGCTCACGAGGCAAGTCGGCGCGTAGTCACACATGCGGAGCGTTGCGGTAAAAATTTCCGATACTCGGCGGTGTGGCAGTTCTTTGCTAAGACAGGGAGGAGCCAAATGGGTATATTTTAGAATCTGTAGGAAAAAGTGAAGGTGGCAGGGAGCAAAACGTTGGAACCACAGCCCTGCGTCAACACATGTAGCGTCACCACCCAGGGCCCTGGGAGAAACGGGCTAGATGGGTTCCTCCCCCGCAGAAAACATCGCAGCAGGGCCCAGGGCAGCATGCCATTGCAGCCAGAAAGGCTCCACCCCCCGGGCCAGAAGGGAGCTTTTCTCTTTGGACATCTCCCCAGTCCAATGCTCCTCTCCTCGCTATCAGGGCATCGTTCAGCGAGGCGATTGAAAAGAGACAACGTTGCTTTCCCCCATCCTAAAGTGCAGAAGCTGGACCATGATCCTTCCAAGTTGTTGGTAGAGCCCCTCCTTTTCCCAAAAATGGTGGATCTGCCCCGTTCAGGAACTAATGGCTTGTCCGACCCGAGATGGGATTTCCAAGCCGAAATTTTTTTTAAAAAAGGCAGTATCAGCACTTCATAAATATGTAAACAGAGGTGGGCCGTCCTTGAGCTTATGGGTTTGTTCAAGGTGCCGGCAGCGCGGACGTTTGGAGCTGTAACTCGGTCAGGCCAGTACTGTCCTTTACGGCCCACGGGTGAATGTGTTTTTCCGCTCGGGGCACACCAACAACTTGGCAGGAGACGCCGCTTTCTCCTCGAGTTGTCAAACTGCGGCTCCTGCGCCAATTCCCTCTCCTCCTCCACCCCACCACCATCTCAGCCTCCAAAATTTACTGCTCCATTACCACAGTGTAGGGCACGCAGTGTCACGCAGTTCTACACCTGGCTTGCCTCGGCGAACGAAGTCACACAGGGGAGGAATTGCTCCGGTCATGCACACAAAATCGATGTGTGGCTTTCTCCACGAAAAGCAAATGGGAACCCAGGGTGACGGAAAATGGGGGGAACAGGAGTCCGCGTGACCAAGGGGGGGATGGTCCTGCGCCCTCAGGGCGCCTTTTTTTCAATTGGTTGTGAAAAGGTTCCTGAAGCTTCCACCGATCTTCAAAAAGATTCTTAAAATGGCCGGAAAACGTGCATGCACTTCCCCTTCCCTTTACAAAGCCGGGGAAAAACCCCCTCCTCGAGTTGCAGCGGCCAAAACGGCCTCCAACACACTCTGATATGCGATGTGCCCACCCGTTGGAATTACACCTGCACTGTTGGACCGATGTATGAACAGAAAAAGGCAATTAACGATTTTTGATGATCCAGGCGACAGGGTACTCCCCGTGAATTTTTTGAGTCAGCCCCGTGGACTCTGCATGACACCTGCCGTTTGCTGAAGCCCTTCGACGAGGGGCCCCGCTATTTGTCAGTCGCCAGGATACGGGATGAATAAAAGTCATTCCACTGCTTCATGTCCTGGAACAAACGAAAAAAATTTTCTGGGGATTTGGGCTGGGGACGTGGGACACACTCACGGCCACATGAGTCCCGGGGGGCTGAAATGGGGAGGAAGGGACTTGGAACGAAGCTTGTCTGGGAAATGAGGGATTTTTACCCAGGTGACAAGAGAGGAGGAGCGCAGCAGCTGGAGGGGTAGATGGGTAGGAAGACGGGCAGATGCCCGCAAGCACCGTGGCATATACAGGGGATGGAGGCAGGGAGCCCTCGGGCACTTGTGCAGATGGCCCCCAGCTGCTATTTGCCCCGGGAGTTGACCACCAAAAGTCGCATCCGGCAGAGGGGGTGCTTTGGGTCTCCCCATATTGGACCCCGCTACCGGGCCAAAATGGGAGCCTTTTTCCCACTTTTTAGAGGGGGATGAACCAAATTCTATAGGGAAATCCTCTTGGTCATTTGGCCCCTGCCTAGTGCGGCATGTCCCTTCTTTGAAGGTCTGCCGGGGGGTTCCCGCATCAGTACTTGCTGCGGCTGCTGGGGGAAGGTGGGGGGGGAGGGGCAGTACCAGCCCCATCAGCAACAACCCAAGTCTGGGTCCTGATGGCAGTTCCTTTACCCGCCTAGTGAGGGGGTAGTGCCAGCAGAGCAGAGGACTGGAGCTCCCCGAAACAACAGGTGGTGGCATACTTGGACAGCACTCGCCACCCCCCGTTAGAAGATCCCCTGACTACTGGGCAGCCAAACTGGATGTGTGGCCCCAACTTGCCGAGTTTGCAGTGGAGAATGTCCCGCCCGCCCGTAGTGGGGTTTTGGGGGGGGGTTTTAGTGCGGTGGGGGGGCCTGTTACCCCAAGGAGAAACCCGCTTTTACGGGGAAAAGTGGAAAGACTGCCTTTTTCAAGATGAAACAGGGGTGGGGTCGGCCCGGATATCCAACCCCCAATGCCTTTGGCGCAACTACATCAGCCCTGATCCTCAACCAAACTGTGAGAAATGAGTCTGGGTTTAAACTACCTGTAGCCACTATTCTGATGCGCCACCCGCTGATGCCACACACTGCTGCGTTTTTTCCATCTGCCCCAAAACCTTTTTACAAGGCACTGTTTGCCACCCCCCTCCACATCTTCATTGTGCACTTTATGCCTCAGCTGCTGCTGCTGTTGTGGTGCCGGACATCCCCACTGGTTTTTTGTGCCCCCTGACCTCATGCTGTTGCTCCTGCCCCCGCCCCCACCTCTTTCATTGGCCACTCTGTGGCCTACTCCTGTTTTAGCCACCCCCAGAATGTCATGTGCCACTGCCGCCTCATGCTGGCGCCGTGCCCCCCAACTGTGTCATTGTGCCACTGTCTAACCCCTGCTGCTGCACCGTGCCCTCCAACTGTGTCATTGTTTCCACGTTTACCCCATGCTGTGCGCCGTGACCTCCCAATGTGTCATTTTCCCCTCTGTGGCCACTCCTGTTTTTGCCACCCCAAATGTCATTTTGGGAAATGCCTACCTCATGCTGCTGTGCCGTTCCCCCCCACCTTTTGGGGGTTTTTGCCACTGTTGACCTCATCTCTGCTGCCGTGACCTCCACCTTTTGTCATTGTGCCACTTGTGGCCTACCCTGTTTTTGCCACCTCCCGAATGTATTGTGCCACTCTCTGACCTTTGCTGCTGCTGCTGTGACCCCCCACTCTCTGTCAAAGTCCACTCTGTGGCCTACTACTGTTTTGCCACCTCCAGAATTTTATGTGCCACTGTTGACCCCATGCTGCTCCGTGCCCTCCACACTGGTCATTGTGCCACTGTTGACCCCATGTGCTGCTGCCGTGACCTCCACACTGTTATTGCCACTCGTGGCCTACTCCCGTTTTTTCCACCTCCAGAATGTCATTGTCCCCGTCTACCTCATGTGCTGCTGCTGCCCTCCCTCCACCTGTTCATTGTGCCACCTGTGGCCTACCTGTTTTTTTCCCCCCACCCGAATTTCATTTGCCCCTCTTTGAAATTTATGCGCTGTACCCCACTCTCTGTATTGTGCTACTCTGTGCCTACTACTGTTTTTTCCACCTCCAAAAAGTCATTTGCCACTGTCTGCTATGCTGCGTCCTCCCACTGTGTCATTGGCCTCTCTGTGGCCCCTCCAGTTTTTTCCCCCTCAGAATGTCATTGTGCCACTGTCTACTTCATGCTGGGCTTTGGCTGCTGCCGTGACCTCCCCAAGTTTATTGTGCCCCTCTGTGGCCTATCCTGTTTTTGCCACCCCAGAATGTCATTGTGCCCCGCCCGACCTCATGCGATGCCATGACCTCCACACTGGAAATTTTCCATTGTGGCCCACCCCGTTTTTTTTCCACCTCCAGAAAATTCATTGTGCCAAGTCTGACCTCATGCTGCTGCTGCCCTGACCTCCCCACTGGCTGATTGTGCCACTCTGTGGCCTCCCCAGTTTTTGCCCCCTCCAGAATGCATTGGGCCCCCTGTCTGACTCTGCTGCTGTGACCTCCAACGTGTCAATGTGCCTCTTGGGCCTACTAATTTTTTACACCTCCAGAAAAGTCTTTTGCCACGTCTGCCCATGCTGTGGCTTTGGCTGCTGCCGGCCCTCCACACTGTTCATTATGCCACGGTCTGACATATGCGCTGCTGTTGCTTCCCGTGACCTCCACATGTGTTTTTGTGCCACCTTTTTTTCCTACTCCTGTTTTTCTACCCCCCAGAATGTCATTGTCCCTGCGACCTCAGCTGCTGGGGCTGTGCTGTCACCTCCCATCTGTCACTAATGTTGCCCCCTGAGTTCAGCTTTTTTTTTTAGTTTTCGTGGCATGACTTTATGGCTACATCCCGCTTCAGTTTTTTGGTCGTTTTGCCCTCTTAATCCCCAAGGGAATTTTTATGAAGCATTCTAAGAGCGGCGGCAGTCATTGCGTGTCTACTAAAACAAACATTGATGAAGACCAACCCAAACTCCTCTGCATATTTAACATGGTACAACTTTACGCACCCGCAGGTTGTGAGCCCGGAATACTTTTTTTAATGTGATTCGTCCGAAGTAATTCGGACCGAAACAAATTTTTTTCGGAAAAATTTGGCGAAGTGACTGAATCGAAATTTTTTAGAAATTGCCCTCTCACTGCTGGGACCAGGTGCCAGGAGCAAGAGTTTTTGGACCCGTAGATGATGTAATGACAGGGGGTTGTCTTCGGCAAGGTGGTGAAACCTTGACTGCCTGAAATGGGAGGGTCCCTGGGTTTGCACTGTTTGGGACAGGATGGGCCACCACATCTGAAAAACGATGCTGACACTGCTGAGTTGATCAGGGCCCTGTACCCAAAGTTTTGGGCCCTGGCACGCTTTCTTTCTGCCCCACTATTCTACATTAGTTTGTTCGCCTCCTCTGGTTTTTTCCCTCAAAAAACTGGCACTCCGCCGAGTAGGTGATTTTACCACCAAAGCTCCACACTGACTGACTGTTACCGCCGCTGACCTGGTGAACCCCTGTGCCGCTACTTTCTGGGATCTGCAAAGTGGGTGGTCTAAATCGTGGTCGTTTGGCTCCCAACCTCTCACTGCTGCCACCCTGCTGACTCCCGGTCACACTACCGACTTAAGGGCTGCGTCACTGCCTGGCACGCAAGCTGACGCTCTCTTCTCCCAATCATAATGATGAACCCATGTACACTGTTGGTCTGGGTCAGCTGATAGCATCACATAGCTTTCAAAACCACCAGTATGCTGATGACACCCAACTTTACATCTCCGGCCCAGACATTAACTTTCTACTGTCCAAGATCCCAGATTGTCTGTCGTCCAAATCCTCCTTCTTCTCCTCCCTTCTCCTAAAACTTAATGTAGAGAAAACGGAATGCTTCCAGGGCCGGGACAATGGGTCGTCGAGGGTAGGCGACCGCTTATGGGGCCACTTCATCCCAGGGAGAAAAGGGGGCACAAGGAGGAATGGAGTGGGCTGAATTTTCCATTTGGGGGGCACTGTATGCCTTGTTTAACTAGGGCACTTGTTTTGCCAACTATCTTAAGGGATCCTGAACGGCTTTAAAGAAAGCAACACCAAAGGCTTTATAAACTTTATTATATGAAGATTCAGTGATTACATAAACTAATGGAAGATAGTGTGATATTGTGTATACTTTTGCATAATATAGATTACAGAAGCAAAGCACGTATTTACATCATATAATTAACAAAGGTAAAGCACAAACACCCATCTCCTGCCCCAGGGCTCCTGAACCTGACTACGGTGGGTCCACCAGATGAATGCGAAAAGGCAAAGCACTCACACTTGTCACTAGTGAGTACAATACAATAAAACACTGCAACCTGTCTCCCACCACAGAATCCTCCAGTGCCTTATGGCATTATTTACACTGCACGCTGTAAAGCACCTGAATTTATCTCCTGCTCCAAGGACCAGTTAGCATCACTATAGCAGGTCTATAAACTCAGCACAGTACAAGAGTTAACTTACTTTAAAGCACCTGAATCTATTCTCCTGCCCCAAGGACCAGTTAGCATCACTATAGCAGGTCTATAAATATAGCACAGTACAAGGGTTAACTTACTCACACTGCGCACTTCTCCAGGGTTTCAAGTCTGTCTGTATCTCCATCTGCTGGAGAAGCCAACAGCGGTGAGAACAGAGAGATCCCCTAGGATCTACACGGGCGTCCCCGGTCCAAGATGGCTTCTGATCTCATAACTGTGTGCTCCAGCTTATATCTCATTTGAAAACAAGTGCCTGTGTAACCAAATGTTACACAAACTCTGATAGGTTGCATTTGTCCAATTTAACATTTCTCTCTTGAATGGCCAGTTCTCGAGAGGTCACCTTACACCAGACAAAGCCATCAGTGGATGAGAAACATCAGAAAACTCCTGGCAACATAGATACCGAAACTGTGAAATAATAAGAAAACTATGTGATAATGAGACCAGGTGATGAAGACTCCTGGTGGGAACACTCTTCTCACCAAACAACTATGCGATAAGAAAGCATAAACAAATACTGTTTTCTCTGACTCTTGCAAGTGCTAAGAAAATTACTTTATTTTATGAGTTAAACCAAGCTGTCTTAAAGGGATCCAAACAATATGGATTCTTGATGGCCAAATAACCTATTAGCATTACATTCCACCCTTGGTCATCCAGAATCCATATTTCACCTATATGTATTGCCATATCCCCAGGGAGTAGCAGTAGTAGATGAACGAAACATTGCCACAAGAGAGGGGATACATTGTATGCAACAGCAGAAGGTGATACACACACAAATTATAGCAAAAATTACTCCTAAACTATAGCGCAAATAAAAAAGATCAGGTAACCAAGAAAATAACCAAATAAACCAATAACCTACCCTTTACCATTAACTGTTCTTTCTGAGACTACAGATCCCGGCTGTGATCTGACAAGTTAAAACAATACATACAATTATAACAAATCTATAGCTGCTCTATTTTGTGAAATAGCCTTGTGGTAACTTTATATATCTAATAATGTATCTTCTAAAGCTCTACTGGTAGTATTTATTGATCTAACTACCAGACAAGATGATCTCCCTACAGTCCTAGCAACATACACAGCTACTGCAGGGGGATCCTACAAGCATAAGGGATAACCCTAGAATTTCTGACTTTCAATATGGACTCTGGATGGTCAATTAATCTCTTGGCACTACAGCACCTTACCTTGTCCCAGCCTTGCTTGCTTCACAAGGCTCCAGAGTGCGATTGGCTACATCGATTAGTGTTTGCCTGTCACCACCGTCCACCTCAAATGTGTCGCTGTACAAAGCCTGACCACTCACAACATAACCCCCCATTGCAACTCACCTCATCACTATTTGCCCGCTTTTGCAAGAAGCAGCGGATGTCTTCCCCACCTCTTTGCTGCCCACTGTCCTCAAATATTTTGTCCTCACTGTATATTGGCGCAGAGGCCACGACACATAGTAGTTCTCTGGCTGTGGGAAGCGACCAGGACAGAGGTGGGTTGAGGACAGGTGAGAGGCCCTCAACTGCTCCCTGGCCATGCCAACTAGGGGTTGTGTGTGAAAAGCCCACCGCCTCTTGTCTGGGGTTGTCAGATGTCATCTGGGAGAAAGTGTATGACCTAGTGTGTGGTCAACACATGGCCGGTAGATGACCGGAGATGTTCTTTGTTCTCTGTCCGTGCTCCATACTCCATGTCCTCTGAATAACCTACATCTGGTCAAGTTTTCCTGTACCTCCCTTGTATTCATAGGAATTTTTTTACCAGCTATTTTGCACATGCAAGTTTTTTAGTAGTTTAATTCTAGAAAACACATTTTTAAAATAGGATGGAATCCCACCATGTCTTTGTTTCTATTTCTTTAATTGTATTAAATGGGTTGTCTCACTACAGAGATTGCTAGCTATGTTAAAGATCTTGCAAAAACAAGTCATTTTGCAATATGTGTCCATTAACAGTGTCCTATCTATTCCTGTTTTTGACAGCACCATGCCTCATAAAATTCAAAACATGACCCTTTGGCCACTGTTGACAATTGTGAAGAACAAATGTCTGTTAGAAACCGTATTTTTTATTATAGGACATGTAGTATAGCTGTATTTCACAGCAATATGCCCCCAAAAATTCAAAACATGACCCTTGAGCCACATTTGACAATTGTGAAGAACAAACGTCTGTTAGAAACCACATTTTTTATAACAGGATCTGTAGTATAGCTGTATTTCACAGCAACATGCCCCAAAAAAATTCAAAACATGACCCTTTGGCCACTCTTGACAATTGTGAAGAACAAATGTCTGTTAGAAACCAATTTTTTTTAAAATAGGACGTGTAGTATAGCTATATTTCACAGCAACATGATCCAAAAAATTATAAAAATAACTTCTCAACCACTGTTGAAAATTGTGAGGGAGAAATGCCACTTAGAAGCTACATTTCTGTTCCAAAGGACCTTGATTATAGCTGTATCTCACAGCACCATGACCCCAAAACCATTGACGTTGCGAAAAATTTTAATGAAGAAGCGAATAAATGGAAAATGTTTTTTTTCATGAAACCATGTACAATTGGTGTCTTTTACAGTTTCCTCACCGCAAAACCAGCAAAATGACCTTTTGGGAGCGGAGAATAAAAATTGCTGTAGGAAATTATCATTTTAGAATTTTTTTTTTAAGAGGACCATTTCTTTTGGAAGCGGAATGTGAAGTAGACTGGCAACTAATCAGTGACCTCGGCAATTGGGGCCACAACATCATCAGAGATCCATGACTGATTCATCTTGATGAAAGTCAAATGATCCACATAATCAGTGGAAAGCTGGATTCATTTGTCTTTAATGACTCCTCCAGCTGTGCTGAAGGTCCGCTCAGATATGACGCTGGCTGCTGGGCAGGACAACACCTCTATGGCGTGGCGAGCGAGCTCGGGCCATTAATCCATTTTGGATACCCAGAAGTCGATTGGGTCCGGAACATATCCAAAAACATCGGTGTTGAGACGCAGATAGTCGTGCACCATGATCTTAAGCCGGTCTCTGTGTGTCGTATGTGTGCCCTGCATTACATGTGTTGGTGAGGTGGTAAATAAGGACTGCCAGAAGTCACTCATTAGGTTTCTGCCACAATGCTTGCTGCTGCTGCTGCCACTGCAGCTACTTGGCACTCTACTGCTGTCAGGTTGCTGACATTGTTCCACCGTGACATTTGAAGAACGTGAAGCAGACGCAACAGATGTCTCCAGTTGATCAATCAGCACGGTCTCCAATTCCTGCATTTTACTCTCTATTTGGGTGGGTGGAAGGAAAATGCTGAATTTTGTTTTGTACCGGGGATCGAGGAGGGTGGGCACCCAGTAACTGTTGTTCATTTTGATGGCCTTCATGTGAGGATCATGTTGGAGGAAATGGAGCATCCAAGCACTCATGTGAGAGATGGAGCCTTGATTTCCCAAGCCTCTGGGTCGAGGGGCACTAGCAAACTGATCTTCTTCATCCCCCTCCTCCACCTCAAATCCATGCCAACCTCTTTCCAAGGCAGGGACGTCGGTAACGTCGGTGTCCAGGAATACCTCATCCTCCTCCTTCGCTTCTTCCGCCTCAGCTTCAACACAGCCCTGACTTGCCTCCGATCATGTACCCTGAGAGCTGAGGCGCCGCCTTGCACCAGCCCTGGACCGCAAACCACTGCCTAATGAAGACCGATAAAGTTGTAAAACTGTCAGGCCTTTTTGATTCGACGGAGAGAAAGGCTCTGTGTCCATATCTGTGTCCGTCTCCTCCTCCTCCTAAGATCACCACAATGCTCATGCTGACAAGGGCATTGTCCGCACTGACCATTTTGGTGGCTTCTTCAAAACTGGCAAGGATGGTGCAGAGCTCTTTCACCTGCCTCCACTCTCGGTGGCTCAACACCCCGAGGTCTGCACCGCTGCTTGTCAGGCCATGTGTCACTTCGTAATGTGTAATGGCATTGCGCTGCTGCCACAATCGCTGGAGCATGTGGAGGGTGGAATTCCAGAGTGTTGCCACATTAACAATGAGAAGGTTGACGGGGAGGCCGAGCTGACGCTGTAACGCAGCCAGCCGGGACCAAACAGGGTGGAAACGGCGGAAGTGTGAGCTCAGACCTCGAGTCTTCCTCAGCAAGCAGTCCAGACCCGGGTAGCGCTTTTGAAATTTCTCGGCGACGAGGTTCATGATGTGTGCCAGTCAAGGGTTGTGCTCGAGCCTACCGATCTTAAGGGCAGCCAGGAGATTTCGACCGTTATCGCACACCACCTTGCCTGGCACAAGGTTCTTGTCACCCAGCCAGCGCTCAGTCTCGTTGCGAAGAGCCGTCCACAGCTCCTGACCTGTGTGTTGACGGTTTTCCCAAAGGGAACAGTTTAATTCAACAGGGCCCTTTTTTTTTCCCTCTGAGCCCGTGATGAAAACCAGTGGCCCTTTGGGGGGAAAAGAACCCCCTGCCCCCCCAAAATCCAAAAACCCCGGTATTTTTGAAGAGCGAGGCTGAGCCAGAGAGCCACCGTCCCCCAAAACCAAAGCACCCCACCCAGCTCACCCAGTGAGCTTTTCAACCGAGTTTATAGCGGCCTTTGGCCCTTTGCCTTACTAGCCCCGTATCGGTGGTCAGGGAAAATTTGGCCGGGCCCACAATGCAGGACAACGCGCTTGGAAATTTTTTGGGATGAACGTGGCGGGCCAGGGCAGGGGACCCCTATTTCCCGGAAAGAAATCCCTCCCCTCCATCCAATTTTGTGGTTTTTTCGGGGTTGCTGAGGGGGGGCAAGGGGGGAAACCCCCCTTTGCCCCCACAGACGGAAAGGCAACTTTTCCCCAAGGGCCCAATACCCCGGGCAATCCCGACAAAAGGTTTTTGGGTTTTGGGGGTTTGGTTTTGTGGTTTAAAGTGTTTCTTGTGCACCCAAACCAGAAGACAAAAGGGGCTGGTGTAGACTGGCCATTTTTACGGCATCCCAACAAAAAAGGGGGAAAGGAGAAGGGGTAGGAGGGGTTCTGGGGGGTGGTTTGGTGGTTCCCCCCGGGCGAAGGGGGAAGGCGGGGAAGCGGAGGCTAAACCCTTTTGCTAAATGACACGAGGGGCCCTTTGGGGCAGGTGGGGAACGCTTTGGCCCTGGTGGAAAAATGAGGGGGGGGGAGAAAAAGGGGGGTGTGACAGGGGTTGGGGGCCCGAGATTTTTTGGGGGCCTTTTTTTTCGCCAATTTTCCCCCCATTTCAACTAAATGCTTTCACTGAATGTAAACTGGGACATTTTTGGGTAGGGGTTTATGCCCAAAGAGGGATTTAATATTCAAATATCTGTCCACAATAACATTTTTTCCCCCAACAAAATGCCTCTTGGGGTCCCACTTTGGAATTTTCCCTTTTGGATCCCATATATTTAACTTTTTCCAAAATTAATTCGGGGGCCCGGGTATTTTTTTGAAATATCATTTTTTCTTTTTTGTAAAAAATTAGTTTTCCCAAAAAAGGGTTTTCAGTTAAAAGCATTGCATATAGAACACCCATGGCAGACTAGAAAAGGTATTTTGCACAAAAAATGGGTAAATCCCTTTCCCCTAGAGCTTAAAAGCATCATTAGTTTTGGGGAGCAGCAGGGAAAACCCGGCCCTGGTGAACGCCGAAAAGATCCCAACTTTTAAAGGGATCAACGCCCCTTTTTTCTAAAAGAAATGCGGGGTTTAAGGTTTGCCTTCCCTTTATTTTGCATGTTTCCCCCTTTCGGGTTAACCCCTTTTGGGTTTAAACAAAAAGAAATTTTTTTAAAAAACATTTGAAACTCAATTCGTAAATTGGGAGTCCATTCGGGGTTTTGGAATCAAAAGGGGGACTATCCAGTATGTTTTTTTTTTTAGTAGCTGGAAACATTAATCTTATTTTAAAATTGTTTTTCCCTTTTCCCCTACAAAAAAAAAAAAAAAAAATACACCATTTTAAATCTGAACATTTTGTCTTTGCTCCAAAAAATGTTTTTTACAAAGGGGTTTTTCCGTTAAAACTTTTTTCTTGTACCGCCTCAACCCCCCCTGTCTGAGCTTTTTGTTTTTGTTGTTTGGTTCCTAAATTTCACTTCAAAGTTTATTTAAGGCGAACTTTGTTTTCCCCGTGGTTTTAAACCCAATTTTAAATCTTTTCCGCAAAGGACATTTTTAGCAATATAATTTAAATGTTTTGATTCACCCTGTGTAGTATTTCTTAATGGGGGTTTTGTACCCCCTTTATTGGATGGAAAAAATCTCCAAAACCCTTTTTTAAATTTTAGAATCAAATTTAGACAAAATTTAAAAAATGGGAAAAAATGCCCTTTTTTTTTTTGTTTGCAAAAAATGTTGTGTCTCTCCCGTTTTTTTTCTCAAATCTGAAAGAAAAAAAATTTTGTCACCTAGGGGGGACCTTCTGTAAAAATCCGGTATTTTTTGAAACAAAAAAACCAAATTGTTCATCCCCTCTGTAAATAAACCAAATTGGTTTTAAAAAATTTTTTTATCACTTAGGGTTTATGGTCATATTTGGACAAAATACCCTTAAATATTTCTTTTCTTTTTTTTACCGGGAAAAACTATTTCCCTTTAAAAAACTAAACCCCGGTTTTTTCATGATTTTCCCCCCCTAGTATTTTCCCGGTTTTTTTTTTATTAAAACCTTTTTGCACGAAAATTTCCCCTTTTTTAGCTTCCCTTTGAAGCCTCTATATAAAATCATCAAAGGGGGCAAAAACCATTTGCAAGGATGAAAATTTTCCTTTTGGTATACCCCCAAATACCTGGGGGGAAAAGGGGAAATGGTTTATGTAAGAATTTATTTCCCGGGCCCCCCTTTTTTCTGAAAATTATAACCGGGAAAACCCTCTATGCCCTTTTTTAAACTTAAAAAATCAAAATAAATTACTTTTTTTGCTAAAGTTTCTCCATTGTTTAATTTTGGGTAAAAAAACACGTTATTTTAAAAAAGTAAAAGGGTTTTTTCAAGGAGTTTTTGCACAACCCCCCCCCAAAAAAATTTTAAAATCATCCACAAATCTCTTACCCAAATCACAATGGAAAGCAGCAAATCAAGGGAAAAAAAACATCCCATTTTCCCAAAACCAAAACCCTATATAGATTAGCTATGCTAGGGGCAATTGGGAAAACCCCAAAAGAAATCCCTTGTTGTTTTCAAAAAAATTTGTTCACCAAAACGAAAAAAAAAAAATTTTGTACCCAAAATTTTAAAATGAAAAACAAAAAATTATAAAAAATTATCTAGAGTGGGGTCTTATTTAAAGCCCTTTACTGCTGCTTGCCCCGTTCCCCCGATCAATTGGGGATTAGTATAAGGGTTTAATATCGAGGGTTCCCTTTAAGGTACTTGGGTTTTTGGTTAAGTTTCCCAAAGGGCCTTAGGAATTGCCCGTACTTTTTAAACAATGTAAGTGACGATCCCTTTTTTTTGTGGAAAGCATCCCCAAAATTTGCTAAAGGGGGGCCAAAACGGAAATTTACCCCGGGGACAATTTTGGGCTCCCGGGCGGTTCTGTAAGGGACTTTTTGGACCTTAGGGACCCCAAAAAAAGGGTTTGGGAACTCTTGGATTTTCCCTAATCAATGATTTTTTTTTAATTTTTTTCTGTAATGAGTTAAATTTAAATGCCTCCTCTAATTTTTTCTTTTAATAGTTTGTTGTATTTTCTTTTGTGGGGTCTTTTTTCTAAAGGAAAAATTTGATGTTTTTTTTTTTCCTTTTTGTTGGGAAACAGGTTCCCCCAATAATTGGGTTTCGGTTCTAAGGGCCGTAGCCCCTCCTTTAAACACCTTCCTTTCAATGACCGCACTATTTCCGTTTTTGTTTTTTTTTTGTGCAAATTTTTTTTTTTTTATGGTTTAAATTGTCCCCTTTTTCTTTTCTTGCTATTTTCTCCCCCCAACCACCCCCTCCCCCTTTCTTTTTTTTTTTCCCCTGTTTTTTTCAAAGGGGTTTTATCCCTTTCATGGTTAAATTTTCCCCCTCAAAATTACTTTTAAATTCCCTTTAATTTTTTTTTGGGGAAAAACTGGAAAATTTATAGCCATTTTTTGGTTTTTTTTGTGCTTAAAAAAAAATTTTTTTAATCGTAAATTTTACAAAATTTATAGAAATCCCCTGGAAAAAAAAAGAAATTTAAGCGAGGGAAAGTGGGGACAAAATTAAAATCCCTTTTTTGATAAATGGAAAATTTGTACTGTGGAAAGGGTGTTTATCAGAAATATTAAAAAAGTTAAAAACCCCTATTTTTTTCCCTTTTTTGGGGCGACCAACTTTTCCCTTTATTTTTCCAAACCGTCGTCTTTCCCCACCCGGGGTCCATGTTCCGGGTTTTCTTCCGGGGGATGTTTAAAATTTTTTTTAAAAATTCTTTTTTTTTTTCCTTTTTCTTGTTTGTTAATCTAAGTTGTCCCTTGGGAAACACTTCCCTTTAGACCCCCTCCCTTTAGTTCGTTATCCCAAATTTTCCTATTTGTTTGGAAAATTTTTTAGTGCCCCCCTTTCTAGTGCGGGCCTCCGCCCATTGGGGTAAACACGTCCATGTAAAAAAATCCCTTTTATAATCAAAGTTCAAACCTTTTTTTAGCTTAATCTTTGTTTTTTGTGTTTTAAAATTTTTTTCCCAAAAATGTTTGTATATAATTTGTACCCTGTTAGCCATAAAAAAAATAAGGGAAAAGTGAAGGAAAAACAGGCATTAAACCCTTTTTGAGGGTAAAATGAGTATATTTATGTAACTTTCGAAAAAACTACTTCCCCCCTTTTTTAGACAAGGGGAAATCATCATGTTGGGAAAGGGGCAGTTTCCCCACCCCCCCCCGCCCCCCCCCCCCCCCCCCCCCCCCGTTGCCCCCCCCGTCCCCCCGCCCCCCTCCCCCGGGTTTCCCCCCCCCCCCCCCCCCCACCCCCGGCCCCCCCCCCTTTTCCCCCCCCCCCCCCCGACCCCCCCCCCCCCCCCCCCCCTCCCCCCCACCCCCCCCCCCCCCCCGGGGCCCCCCCCCCCCCCCCCCCCCCCCCCCCCCCGTTCCCCCCCCCCCCCCCCCCCCCCCTCCCCCCCCCCCGGGAAAAACCCCCCGGGACCCCCCCCGCCCACCCCCCCCCAAAACCCCCCCCCCCCCCCCCACAGACCCTATCCCCCCCCCCCCCCCCCCCCCATTTCCCCCCCCCCAACACCCCCCCCCCCCAAAGCCCACCCCCCCCCCCCCGGAAAGGTCCCCCCCCCCCCCCCCAAATAAATTTCGCCCCCCCCCCCCCCCCCCCCCAAAAACCCCGAAAAAACTATAAAATTTTTAAAATCAGTTAAAACCCCTTTTAAAAGGTATCCCCGAACTTCACTCTTCCCAAAATTATTGGGTTTTTGTTGCGTTGGTTTTGGAAATCGTCTTACCTTGGTTTTTCAAATTCTATTTAAATACCCAAAACTTGGTTTAAATTTTAACCCAAAAAAGGAATTTTTTGAAGGGGAATTTGGAAAGTCCCAGGATTAAAAAATCCAAAGGGGAAAAAACTTTTTTAAAATTTTTTTGGAAAAAAACCCAAATTCAATTTTTTCAAAAAGGGAAATTGAAGGGGTTGAAGGTTATTTGTTCTGGGGGGAAAAAGTTTCTTTTGGGGGACCGAACTTGAAAGCAGGGTTTTAAAATTTTTCCAAAAACCCAAAATTTTTGAACCAAATTGGGTAAACCCTTCCCCTAAAAGGAAAAAATATTTTAAGACGGGAGCTAGTTCTCTCGAAAGCTTACCATCAAATATACTACAGTTAGCCTCTAAAAAGTATAGCGATGATTTCTTTCACTCTTCCAAAGATTGTAGTGATTCTTGTTGCGTTGTTTTGAACTGCTCATGCAGGCACTTGTTTCCTTAAATTCTCTTCAAGTTACTAATTTCTTGTCTGATGTTCACCGCAATGCTTCTTGGATATGTTGGAATAGTCAGTATTTCATATCCATGGAGTTTCTGTTACTTAGTGCGAACTCAACGTTCTTTATATTTCAAAATCATCCGGTAATAGTATTGTTGAAGCGGTGATCTTAGTCCTCTTGGGTTACGATTTGTTTTGATGTATTATCTGAGAGCGCGTTGTAGCATGCAGTGTTAACTTGTTTCCTTTCTTTTCATGGTATTAAGGCGTTTAGGATAGTCGGACTTGATTGGAATAGGTCGTAAATGGAAATGGTGTCGACTATCCTAAACAGCCTTCGAAAACCTGAAAGAAGCTATAAAAGTTTATAACACTGCATGTACAACGCTCTCAGAATAATCTAAACAGAATTGTACTCCCAAGAGGACTAGATCACTGCTTCAACCAATACTATTACCGGATGGTTTTGAAATATAAAGAACGCTTGGTTCGGCACTACGTAACAGTTACCTCCCCATGGATTTGATTCAATACCTGATCTATCAACATATCAAGAAGCATTGGTGAACATTCAGACAAGAAATTAGTAATCTTGAAGGAGAATTTAAGAAAGACAAGTGCACTGCAGGCAGTTAAAAACAATGCAGCAAAGATAATCACTACATCTTTGGAAAAAATTTAGAAAAACAAACAACTTCGGAATTAGCTCAAGAAAAGTATTGAACGGTGGTATGAAGATTATTGTTCATGGTCGTGAATAAGTTAAACATGGTCGGAGGACCGCACACTTGAAATCGCAGGGTATAGATTTTCCAAACGCAAAATAAGAACCAACTTGGATAACGCATACGCTACATCGGAGGAGTCACTGGAAGATGCTACAAGACAACTGTAGATTAACAAACAAGAACAAAAGGAAAAAATAAAGATTTTTTAGAAAAATCAACATCACAGAAGACGCATGCCGACACGTGGTGCCAGTGTGGGAGAGAAAGACGACGGTGCAAAAGTAAAGGGACAAGTTGGGTCGACCTCAATGAAGAAAAATATAGGAGGATTTTTACTTATTAATATTCTGATAAAATCTATTCCACAGCACAAGTTCCATTATCAACAAAGGACTTAATTTGTTAAGACCCACATTCTCGCGCTGAATTCTTTTGATTTCCAGGTGGACTTCTATAAATTTTGTAGAAATTTACGATTATAATAAAGTTGTTTCTTCAGCAGCACAAAAACCAGGAAATGGCTATGAATACAAGTAGTTCTAGAAAATTAAGGAATAAAAGTAATTTTGATCCGAGGGGGGGAAAAAAAAAATATACAATAATTTTAAATAAAAAAAATGTTAATAAAAAAGAGGAACTTAGAAAAGTCTTTGGAACAAACAGTGAAAAAGAGAGTATTGGATATGTGGTCTAGGGGAGTAGAAAACTAGCAAGGATAGAGAAAGGGACAAATGTAACCATGTAAAAGAAAAAAATGCACTAAGACAACTAAAACAGGATAGTGCGGTCATTGTAAGGTATGGTGTAAAGGGGGGCTACGGTCCTTATGAACCGTACGCCACAATGTATATTGAGGTAGCTGATTCCAACTAAGCGGATAGGAACATCTATCTTCCTTTAGATAAAGACCCACAAAAGAGATACAACAAAACTATTCAGAGAAAAATTAGAGGAGGATTTCAACTTAACCTCATTACAGAACCAAATCAAAAACTCATTGATTAGGACATCTCCAAGAGTTCCCATCGTTTATTTGGTCCCTAAGGCTCAATAGTCATTACAGAATCCGCCAGGGAGGACCAATTGTCTCCGGGTTGTGAATCCGTTATGGAACCTTTAGCAATATATGTGGTGCTTTCACCTACAATACAGGTTGATCGTCACTTACCACTTGCTTAAAAGGATACAGGGGCTCAATTCCTCAGGTCCTTGGAAACTATAGACCATACACAGTCACCATCTAGGATGGCTCACCCTCGAATTAAAAATCCCTTTTATACTAATAATCCCCTTGATAGGGACTGCATGCAGACGTGATGCATTAAATCGAAGATCAAAACTATAGATAAAGCGTTTTAAGTTTTTGATGTCATTGTTAAATATTGTACTAAGAAAAAATTTTTTTCGTTTTGTGTGAACATTTATTGCAACAACAAGGATTTCTATGGGTGTCTTCCCAACTGCCCCTAGCATAGCTTAATCTGATATAATGGTTGGATTTGGAAAATAGGTATGTGTTTTCCTCTGATTTTGCTGCATCCATTGTGGAGTTGGAAGAGACTATGTGGATGGATGTTTATATTATTTTGGGGAGGGGTAGTTGCAGAACTCCTTGAAGAATTTCCTTACTATTTTTATATACAAGTGTGTTCCCTAAGTATCCAATTCAACAATGGTGAACACATAGCATCAAAGATACAGTATCTTGATGTTGAGCTTAATAAAGGATAGATGGTTTCGTTACTAATCTTTTCAGCAAAGAAGTGTAATGTCTTACATGAAAGCCAGTTTTCCATTTCCCTCCAGGTATTTTAGGCGTTATACCAAGAGGACAATTCATCCGGTGCTAGAAGGATTTGCTCCACTCTGAAGAGTTGGGATATAGAGGCTTCTAAGAAGCCTATAGTGAAATTCAGTGCAAGAGGTTTTAATAAATAAGAACTGGAAATACTAGAGGGGAGAGAAGGGAATTCATGAAAAAAACAAGGATTGAGTTGTAAAGGTCGGGGGGGGGGAGGGGATAACAGTAGGAGGGGGGAGAGTTAGGGTCTAGGATCTATGGTAGTAAAAGAAAAGAGATGAACAGATTAATGTATCTGTCCAATATGACTATCATGCTAAGCTGATAAAGAAAAAGTATATGTAACAACTGGAATATCTTACCAGAGTGATGAACAATTTGGCTTTTTGTTCTCACAAATACCGGATTTGTTTTACAAGAAGGCGTCGCTCCCTAGGGTGAAACATTAGTTTCATTTCTGATTTGAGAACTAAACAGGATTGAGACACAACATTTTTTGCCAAACACAAAAGAAAGGCACATTCACCATGTTGGAATGTCTCATTGACTTCGATATAAAAGGTCTGAGATTTTGTCATCCATGAAGGGGTCTAATCCCATATAAGAAATACTACACATGTGAATTCAATGACAGTGTGTATTATATATGCTAAAATGTCCATGCGGACAGATTTTATATTGGCAAACAGAGGAAAATCAAAGTTCGCCTTATTGAACATACGAAGTGCAAATTATGAACTACGAAACAAGACAAATAACAAAATAGCTCAGACAAGGGAGGTTGAGGATGCTACAAATGTAGAAAAAGATTACGGAGAAGAAAACCTCTTGTAGCAAACATTTTTTTTGAGCAAAGACATAATGTATCAGATATTGAAAATGGGTGTATTCTTGATAGGGGTTAAAGGAAACAATGTAGTTCAGATTAAGATTCAGCTCCTAAAAGGGAAACATACTGGATAGTGTCCCTTGATTCCAAAAGCCCGAATGGACTCAATGAAGAATTGAGTTTCAAAGTGTTTTTAAAATAATTTCTTTTTGTTTAACCAAGGGTTAACCAGAAAGGGTTAACATGCATAGAAAGGGAAGGCAAACCTAGAACACGCATGCTTGAGAAAGAGGGCGTTGATCCCTTGAAACGTTGCATCTTGCGGCGTTCACCAGGCCGGTTGTCCATGCTGCTCCTCATCTATGATCGCATTCTAAGCTCTATGGAAGGTATTTTACCTATTTGTTTGTGCAACATACGCTACTAGTCTGCCATGACTGTACTATATGCAATGCTTTTAACTGAAACATTTTAGAAAGCTATTGTTTACAATAAAGAAAAGTGATATTTCAAGAAATACGGGTCCACGAATTCATTGTGATATGTCAAGATGATTAAATCAGGGGTGGAAATTATCTTTGTTCCACTCCTTTATCCAATTAAATGCCTCTTCCGAATTATATTATTATTATTGCTGCCGACAGCCGGAGCTCGAGAAATATGACCCACACTTCCTTTTGGGACATGAATCTGATTTAATCACAGTAAATTACATTCAATACAACTTTTTTAATCACATGACTATTCTATCACTACATGATTGGTTAATTGGCGGTCGCTAAGAGACAAGTTACAATTTGCATGTACGTATGAAGCATTAGCTGATATGACACATTCCCAAACTCTCCTCTGTATCATCTGGGGGGAGGAGGAAGGCCTTGAATCTCTGGCTTCTAGCAGACACCGCATCTGTCTCAAGGAAAACTGTGTGAGAGATATCTGATAGTTCGATAAGAATGTATAGCAGTAGAAGCAGTTTAACAAACTATCTGATGAGCTTAATAAGAATGTAATGATGAAATAGGCTTTTGATTTTTTTTCCTTAAATTACCAACTTGACAGTCCCCCCTAAAAACATCAAAATCTGTTCTAACGCTCCCCCCTAGAGCGTGAATGATGATTGATGCTCTTCCCTAAACTGAACAAGAACGGGTAAAGGTCACTCACCTTAGACAGCAGGGAGGAACAGGTAGAGCGGGTGTTGAACCAGCTGAACCACTGTCAGGCTTGCTCCAACGGGCGTAAGCAAAAATCCACAAAAACTCCTTGAATATAATAATGAGAGGGGGAGTTTAAATATCCTCAAAAGATACACAAGCACCCGGATATACCGAAAAATTGAATACCAAAGACACAAAAACAGGGGGTATAAATCCTAGGAATAAAACTCTACTTTTAATGTATATGCGCTAAAAACTCCAAGATCCTACTCTAAAGGAAACTATACTATACCCTATATAGTAGGCTACCTAACCAAAATATGGGGTGATCGCCCTGATAAGAGCGTCCCCAACCTCGTACCTGCCCTAAAGTGACCCTAGACTGATAGTAGCTGAGATTATAAGATTATCCTGATAAATTGTCTAGTTTAACAAGACAGATAAACACAAGGGGGTGTGTAGACAACCTAAATAAAATATGTCAGCACGTAACCCTCCAAAATGGAACTAGACAAATAGAAAACACTAGGGACTAATATAAATCTCTCAAAAACAATAACTACCTTCCAAAATTAAAAAAATGAAAAGAAGTAAGCAACAGCTACTAAACAGTCTAATAACACACAAAATAATACCCAAAACCAAGAAAACAATACAAAATAATATATATATACAAGCGAATGATTACACTACAAGATAACACAGCTAATTGTCGCTAAGTAGTGTTAAGCTAAATCCCATACGTTATTGTCAAATATACTGATAGGAAGGTTTTTTTTACAGAAACGTATTGTTGAACCATCACAAAACATTTTCAGAATTATTGGTACTTTCGATCAGTCTTCCACACAAGTTCGTGAGCTAATTAACAATTTTTGGCCTTTATTGACCCAAGATGCAATTTTGTCTGAATTTATTGATTCCCGTCCCAATATAACTTTTAGAAAAGGGAAAAGCATTGGTAACTATTTAGTACATAGCCTTTATACGCCTCCAAGATCAGTAACAACATGGCTATCATCTAAGTCTATTGGTACCTTTAAATGTGGGGGATGTAAGGCCTGCACATTTATTGAAGTGTCCAAAAGCTTTAAATGTATTCTGACAGGACATTCTTTCAACATGCTTGATTATTCAAATTGTAAAAGTAAGGGGGTGATATATCAATGCATGTGTGAATGTCGGCAAAACGAAACGTGAATTTCGACGTCGCATCTTGGAGCATGTCGGTGACATTAGCCACCAACGCGATACGCCGGTTGCACGTCACATGAGTTCGAAACATAAATCTAACTCTCTTTCTCTGTCTTTTTCGGTTGTTGAAGTTGTGAAGCCGTCAGTACGGGGGGGGGCGACTTTGACCGTAAATTACTTCAACGTCTCGGTGGATTCACCATTTAAAAACAATGAAACCCCATGGTTTAAATGATTATGTATGATTTGCGCCCTTTATTTGATCTGAGTCCAGTGCTGCATCTATTTATTATTATATCACCATAAGTACTCATATTAGTGATATCGAATCAATACCTGTTTTTCGTGTTATCTATGGTATTTACCAATTATGTATATTGATTTATAGGAATTTAAAGCATATAATCCCCCTTTTTATAGTTTAAGTACCACGTTTGCTTTTTTGGAAATACATTTTATATGTCTATCTATCATGGTTTCTTTGCCGTGCTGTCCGGGTGCCTGTCTCTATTAAGTGTTGGATTGCGTTATACAGCCGTGCTGTAGTGCGCATGCGCGAGGCTACCATGACAACGCGTCCCGGTTTAATATATCATTTCTGCGACGTTTGTCATGTGCTCTTCATTCATTAGGGTAGCGCTGTATTGTGCATGCGCAGAGCTGCTATGACGACGCATCCCTGTTTGAGTACATCGTTCTCACAGTGTTTCTCGTGGGCTTTCTTACACGTGTGCATACCTCAACGGAGAGCATGCACACTTCATTGTTCAGGACGCCGCAGCATTCCTAAGCAAGTAGAACCAGCGATTGGTGAGTTATTTGGCTTTCCTATATAAATACAGGTATTTGTTTTCTAGCTTTCAGTTCTTTACCATTGGCTACCTTGTCGTTGGAGATCTGGCCTGAGTCATCCTGGGACTCCATGTGATGTATCATTTTCTTCTATCTTGCTACCAAAAGGTTGTAAAATTTGGTTATCACCAGTAATTGTTCTGTCCGTATGTTGTCCCAATATTGTTTGTCTTTCCCTGATGAACCCCGATTACCATGGGGGGAAACACGTTGGATTAAAGAATTTAAGTATATTTGACAATAACGTATGGGATTTAGCTTAACACTACTTAGCGACAATTAGCTGTGTTATCTTGTAGTGTAATCATTCGCTTGTGTATATATATTATTTTGTATTGTTTTCTTGGTGTTGGGTATTATTTTGTGTGTTATTAGACTGTTTAGTAGCTGTTGCTTACTTCTTTCCATTTTTTTAATTTTGGAAGGTAGTTATTGTTTTTTGAGAGATTTATATTAGCCCCTAGTGTTTTCTATTTGTCTAGTTCCATTTTGGAGGGTTACGTGCTGACATATTTTATTTAGGTTGTCTACACACCCCCTTGTGTTTATCTGTCTTGTTAAACTAGACAATTTATCAGGATAATCTTATAATCTCAGCTACTATCAGTCTAGGGTCACTTTAGGGCAGTTACGAGGTTGGGGACGCTCTTATCAGGTCGATTACCCCATATTTTGGTTAGGTAGCCTAGTATATAGGGTATAGTATAGTTTCCTTTAGAGTAGGATCTAAGAGTTTTTAGCGCATATACATTAAAAGTAAAGTTTTATTCCTAGGATTTATACCCCTGTTTTTGTGTCCAATGGGCGTAACCAAGAAACCGCCGGCCTCCTTGCAGAGCCTTTGATGGTAAGGATGACCGTTGACCAACGACCGCCAGGTGCCACCTCAGAGCAGTCCCCGGCAGAGGCATCTATGGATTGTTTACAATCTCATAACCCTCAATGATTCTGAAAAGTCATGATGGAGTTGGTGCTTAATTGTTCAGCTATACCTTGTAAGGCATCTCGAGTGTAATTATCAAACCTCTGTTGATTATAATAGATGTATTTTATCCAGTTCATACCTTTGTTGATTGCTATCTGGGGAGTAAGTGATTCAAACCCTGCTTTGACCTGATCCCTAGCTTTGAATTCATCAGGCACCCCCCTTGGTTGGCCCTCTTGCATTTTTACACACATCCAGACTTGACAACATATGAAAGGATAAGGGAAAAGTTCATAACCACTTTCTTGCAGTGTGAAGCATGCACCCAGGTGGGTCTTCCTTCAAGTTTCATTGAGATTGGGGACACCAGGAGTACATGGTATGGTCAAATCTGGGCTCCAAAGAATCTCTGACATCTTTCTGCACCCTCACAAAGTCACCAGGTTGTAGCTTTGATCAGAGTCTGGATCTGGAATGGAGGAGAACACTATGGCATGGATTAGTTTCAATTAATTACACAGATTTATAACATATTTTACAAAGCTATCATTCCCTGCACTAAAAGCTATGTGGGGAAACCTCCTAATCTGGGTGGGCCTGAGGATACTATCTCCTGAGGAGTGAGACCGTGGGCTGTCTGGGGGTCTTTTCTGACAGAATCAGTGCAAGGGGTTTAGGATCTCGGGCCAGGGAAGAGATGTTTATTTGCTTGCTTTCAGAATTTTGTTCTTAGAGTGGTGTTCTTTTCTTTCCACTTTTTGCTGAAATTAGGGGATGGTAGGGGACGTGCAGGTCGCGGTCAGCTCCTACTAGTTTCCAAATGTCTCTGGTTACTTCTGCAGTGAAGGCAGGTCCTTGGTCAGATTTATTAACCTCAGGGATCGATCCCAAATCTGCATATCAATTCATTCAATAGTTTCTTCACAGCAGTCATGTTCGTAACTGCGTAGGCTTCAGTCCATCCTGAGAACATATCCACCACTACTAGAACATACTTGTACTTTCCACTCTTGGGTAATTCATTGTGTTCAATCTGGATCCGCTGGAGAGGATATAGTGTTTAGCCAAATGCTTTCTTGGTGTTGGCATCAGTCCTCCTGGGTTACAAGTATTGCATATTTCACAACTTCTAGCATGGCTACTTGCCGTGGAGAATGGAGATTCCGGGAGCCAGGTATATCTTGTTGATTGAAGAAAATCATCTGGTTAGTTCATCTCGGGGGTTTAGTACCATGAGGCCATTGTACTACAGCTGGATACAATGCCTTGGTAAACAAAAGTCTATTGTCTTTCCTCTAGAATCCATCTTGGTTCATCTCTGCTCCCAATTGCTCCCAACTTTTCCTTTCCTTTGGGCTTGTTCGAGTTGTTTGAGATTGTCTCAACAGGTTAACACCTGGATTCAATGCATCTTGTCCTTGGGTCTTCTTTCTTTTTTCCTCTTATTTTTCCTTTTTCTTTCTTCTTCTCACCTTCTTCTTTCCTTCTTTCTTCTCACCTTCTCCTTCTTTCTTCTCACATTCTCCTTCTTTCTTCTCACATTCTCCTTCTTTCTTCTCACATTCTCCATTCTTCTCTGCTCTGGAGAGCAGCTGGCAGTTGGAGAGCATGCATCAGAGTCTGAATGGTTTCTTGATTCTTGATGGGCGTTCCACTAGCTGTCTGGAAACCTCGCAGGGCCCACTTCAGGCCAAAGTCTTTGGGGCTATTCGTACATGTAGGCTGAGTCGGTGTATATGTTCATGGTCTTCTCTTCGGCGAGCTTACAAGCTTCCGTTACAGCTCAGAGTTAACCTTCTTGGGCTGGCCTTCTTGAAGGTAAAGATGGAGCCTTCATGGTTTCTTGCAAGGTAACCACAGAAAATCTTGTATGGAATTGTCCTTGATCATCCGCATATCTGGGATCCATCTGGTGAAGAAGACTTTAGTCTGGGTTCTCAACTTGGATGTAGAGACAGTAGGAAGAGGGGAAAGATTTCAGCCTCCATTTGTTCAAGGACAGTCATGAAGAGGTTCCTCCGCGGCATTTGGGTCTTATCTGTGGTAGACTGATCTTCATCTTCCCCCCTTGAGAGAGGAAGCAGAGTGGCTGGGTTGAGAGTAGTACATGTATTCAAAGTGACATTTTCAGGCATCAGTAATGGGCATTGTATACGGAGATGGCGCTGTTTACTGAGATGAGGTTGCTGCAACTGTTTCACGACCCCTTGTAGTTTCATGAGGAGCAAAACTTTGGGACCGGAGGGCCTAAAAAGATGTTTTGAGTTTTTTTCCAAGAAGAACTTGTGCAGCAATGATAACTCTGAGGCAGTGGGGGCAGTCCGTGCCCCAGGATCTAATTTGAAGAATTAGTATCCAAGAGGTTCATACGCTCCCCAAATGTTTTTGTGTCAGGACTTCGGAAAGCTTGGTCATAGTCTTCAAAATAGGAAGAGGTTGGAAGTCTGTGAGTAGCCCTAGATTCCTAGAGCCGGAGCCTGGAGGATAAGTTTTTCCAGGCTTTGAAAACACTCATTGGTGTAACTAATGTCCTTGAAAGAATAGTATAAAACTTGCATAAGACTGGAGGCATTGGGTATCCATTGACAACAGTAAATGACGAGGGTTAGAAATCCTTGAGGTTGTTTTAGATTGTTCGGTGAGGAAATGAGCATCATAGCTTTTTCCCGATCATCGGTAAGGTGTTTGGCCACCTGGGATATGCAATGTCCGAGGAATACAAATTTCTTAGAACACCAGTGGAGCTTGGACTGTGAGACTTTGCAGTTGATTGATGCCAAAGGTTGAAGAAGACTCAAAGAGCTTGATTGACCAAGTTGGAAAATTTAGGTGCACACAAGAGAATATCATACATGTCCTGCAGGGCTTGAGTCAACTGGTTGGGTGAGTTCTGTGCCCCTTTGAAGCATCTTCGTCCAGGTGGCTGAGTACCACGATAAGTGAAAGCAAAAGGGTATTGACAGTCCTTGTGTAGTGGGACACTGAAGAAGACATTGCAGAAACTATAGATTGTGAAGTAGGCAGCTGAAGAAGGTACTTGACTGAGAAGAACATGAGCTTTGGGGACCAGAGGGGGTTTCATAATCCGTGACAGCAATGACTGCTCCGAGTCCTGAACCAAACGGTATTTTTGGAGGTTCACAGGGATAACTTTTCTTGTGACAGGGAACCGAGGGGGTACTTGCAGGAGAAATGCAGTGGATGAGTACCCCATTATCCCGGGTATGTTTGATTTGTGACTCCAGGGCATTGTTTTTGTCATGCTTAAAGGGGTATTGAGGCAAGCGAGGCGGGGTAGCACCTCTTCCCAAGAAGACATTTTAAGGTGGAGACTGGAAGGTGCCGGCATCATCAGGACCTTTAGACCAAACTTCAGGAGGTACTTTTGACAAAAGTTCAGGAGGTGTTGCTTGATGTGGATAAAACATGTGAAGCGCAGGAACAGCTTGTTTGAACTTCATGTGAAATTTGGAGGGATTGTAGTCCAAAAACATTCCAGGGAAAAATTATATTGATGGTAGCATTCATCGTTTGCAGAAGATCAGCTTCAAGCAGTTGTTGGGTAAGTGGAGAGATAAGTAGTCTAGACAGGAGTCCATGATGTCCAATTGGCACCAAAGGGTGGTTAAGCGGTCGTGGGTTGGTTTGTCCATCA
The DNA here is from genome assembly GCA_025379985.1 of Phyllomedusa bahiana. Lineage (NCBI taxonomy): Eukaryota > Metazoa > Chordata > Amphibia > Anura > Hylidae > Phyllomedusa > Phyllomedusa bahiana. Next base: position 161,461 of record JAODAL010004003.1, read on the forward strand.
ACTTCAACGCATGAAATTTTAGTCAGGAGAAAGTATGACGTCCAGGGGGGAGAAAACGGTAGAATAGGTTTTCCCGGAATCTATGGATGAGGACGTTAGGAGGTTGTTTGAGGTTGGAAAAAGCGGAAAAAGACACATCTTGAGGATATGCATGTTGGTAATGACTATGGTTAAGGTTGGTAACTTGAGGTCCAATGAATGGATTATTATTGTAGGACTGAGGTCTGCGTTGTGTTTGTTGGTTGAATCTTGGCGGTTGAAGACCAAAAACTTACTGAGGTTGAAATTAGTTATATGCTAGAGGGTATTGCAGTAGTTGCTGTCCATTGGTAGCAAGATTCCTTTTGTTGTCATGAGCTTTAGCGCGGCACTGCCTCATGATTAGAGACGGGCGAATTTCTCGAAATTCGGTTCGCTCACATCGCCGAATTTCCCGACAAAAAATAACTTCGTTCGAATTACTTCGGGGACGAATCATGTTAAAAAAAAAGCTATTTTCCCGGCTGCACGAGCTTGCCCGGGGGTGTGTAGAAACGTTGTGCCATGCTTAAATTTGCAGAGGGGGGCTTGGGTTTTTTTTTTCATACAATGTTGTGTTTTAGTATGACACGCACATGACTTCTGCCGCTCTTAGAATCGCTTTACTCTAAAATTCCCTGGGCACTTAAGAGGGCAAAACTGACCAAAAAACTGAAGGGGGAATGAAACCTGATAAAGTCATGGCAGCGACAGCTGGAAAAAAACAAGCTGAGGGCTCAGGTGGCAACATCAGTGACAGAGTGTGGAGGTGACGGCGGCAGCCACAGCAGCATGAGGTCAGAGAGTGGCACAATGACATTCTAGAGGTGGCAAAAAAAGGAGTAGGCCACAGAATGGCAGAATAACACAGTGTGTAGGTCATGGCAGCAGCCACAGCAGCAGCATGAGGTCAGAGAGTGGCACAATGAGAGAGTGTGTAGGTCACGGCAGCAGCAACAGCAGCAGCATGAGGTCAGACAGTGGCACAATGACACAGTGTGTAGGTCACGGCAGCAGCCACAGCAGCAGCATGAGGTCAGACAGTGGCACAATGACACTCCGTAGGTGGCAAAAACAGGAGTAGGCCACAGAGTGGGACAATGACACAGTGTGTAGGTCACGGCAGCAGCCACAGAAGCAGCATGAGGTCAGACAGTGGCACAATGACAGAGTGTGTAGGTCACAGTAGCAGCCACAGCAGCAGCATGAGGTCAGACAGTGGCACAATGACAGAGTATGTAGGTCACGGCAGCAGCCACAGCAGCAGCATGAGGTTAGACAGTGGCACAATGACACAGTGTGTAGGTCACGGCAGCAGCCACAAACAGCAGAATGAGGTCAGACAGTGGCCCCAAATGACACAGTGTGTAGGTCACGGCAGCAGCCACAGCGGCAGCATGAGGTCAGACAGTGGCACAATGACATTCTGGAGGTGGCAAAAACAGGAGTAGGCCACAGAGTGGCACAATGACAGAGAGTGGAGGTGACGGCGGCAGCAGCATGAGGTCAGAGAGTGGCACAATGGCATTCTGGAGGTGGCAAAACAGTAGTAGGCCACAGAGTGGCACAATGACAGAGAGTGGAGGTGACGGTGGCAGCAGCATGAGGTCAGACAGTGGCACAATGACACAGTGTGTAGGTCACAGCAGCAGCCATAGCAGCAGCATGAGGTCAGGACAGTGGCACAATGACATTCTGGGGGTGGCAAAAACAGGAGTAGGCCCCAGAGTGGGACAATGACACAGTGTGTAGGTCACGCGCAGCCACAGAAGCGCATGAGGTCAGACAGTGGCACAATGACAGAGTGTGTAGGTCACAGTAGCAGCCACAGCAGCAGCATGAGGTCAGACAGTGGGGACAATGGGACAAGAGTATGTAGGTCAAAGGCAGCAGCCACAGCAGCAGCATGAGGTCAGGACAGTGGCACAATGACACAGTGGTAAAGGTCACAGTAGCAGCCACAGCAGCAGCATGAGGTCAGACAGTGGCACAATGACCCGAGTGTGTAGGTCACAGTAGCAGCACAGCAGCAGCATGAGGTCAGACAGTGGCACAATGACAGAGTATGTAGGGGCACGGCAGCAGCCACAGCAGCAGCATGAGGTCAGACAGTGGCACAATGAATTCTGGAGGGTGGCAAAAAAACAGGAGTAGGCCACAGAGTGGGACAATGACACGTGTTTAGGGCACGGCAGCAGCCACAGCAGCAGCATGAGGTCAAACAGTGGGACAAAGACGAGTTTTGTAGGACACGGCAGCAGCCACGCAGCAGCATGAGGGAG